>NDXB01007390.1:53736-111672 GCA_002631895.1 Agapornis roseicollis | reverse complement strand
AAATGAAGAGCAATACACAAAAAAAAAAAAAAAAAAAAGACCTGGTGCAACCAATTTCAGTGAAAACCACACACAGATTGCAGGTGGCACCTGAGCTCTGCATCAAGGTTCAGCTTCCTCGGTTGGTGGGACCTGTGCTGACAGGAGTGATAGCCCAAGTCATTTGTCACTGCCTGTGGAGATGGGATGGAAAGAGGGGGGCAGCATGTCCACTTTGGGCTGGCTGACATGAGTAAAGGCTCTTTCACATCCCCACAAAAAACCATGCCCTTGAAGTGGGGTCTGCATTCACTTGCCAGAAGGACGAAGGGAAACCAGAAGTGTTTTTAACCCTCTGGCAGCCTCTAACCAGGGGTGGGCCATTAATAAGTCAACCAGGTGATGGGCTGCTTCCCTTACAGTGGGGACAGGCAGGTTACCTCTCTGTATTGTTGTACGTTTCTATACAAGCCATTTCCATTTCCAGTGCTCACCTGAAGAGTTAATTAGGGAGAAAACCATGTTTCTGTCTCGGGTAGCACTTAACGATCCCCCAAACACAAATAAAAGACAAAGCTGCAGCTGTTTACAATATTCCTGCTGCTACGTTATTAAGGACAAGGGGACAAATATAAGGACA
Organism: Agapornis roseicollis; assembly: GCA_002631895.1. Classification (NCBI taxonomy): domain Eukaryota; kingdom Metazoa; phylum Chordata; class Aves; order Psittaciformes; family Psittacidae; genus Agapornis; species Agapornis roseicollis. Next base: position 111,053 of record NDXB01007390.1, on the reverse strand, counting down.
TGAAGCTTCTAATTAAGAGCAGGTTTGTATGGCATACCGAGTCAAGCATCAATATTGTTTGAACTCAGTACTGGCTTAATTTACCCCTGCCCATGAGATCAAGCTTATGATGGAATGTTTCATACATCTGTGCTCTTTGAATCAAACAGGGTGCAAAATATCTCTGATGTAAAGGTTTTAAGGCTGACATAAAACTGTGTTTCTTGGGAAATACCACATGGTACCATAGACTCAAGAAAGTATGTATGAGTGAGAGATACTGTCTGGGACTGAGGGCAAACAGAGCTAACTTACTGACTCCTCTGTATATCATGTGGAACAAAGAAACAGACTAGCAAAAAAAGTATTTTTCATTTTTGAACACAGGTCTTTTTCAAGTGTCTTCATATTTCCTACTAAATAATGAAAATAACATGACTAGTTCCCTGGGAAAGAGGTGTAGTATTCCTGTTTAAAGAAAAGAAATGGAAATGGAAAGAGCTGAAGTGATACAGGAACTTGCTTGCATGCATCTCTGTTATAAGACAACAAATACTATAAATCCCATGTTTTCTATCATATTGGTCATTCTGCTCACATAAAATATATATAACTTTGCTAACAGTGAAATAATATCAATTCAGTTAGCCCAGGCAAGAAAGTAGAAGAAGGAAGCTTTTGCCTTTAGACAATTCATGTATGACGGCCTGGAGAAAAGGATGCTGTGTTTCATTTTCCTAAGGCTAGTCTGTAGTATAACATTAAAGTATCATTTCCTCTGACACTCCAGGTTAGCCAGGGGGAGCTGTGCTTTAAAAGACTCAGCTCCCAGAAGACAACAGCAAAAGATGAATCTTGTTGAGGAAACAGGTGCTGGGGAATGGTGGTTCCCTTCCAGGGGCCACTTGGCTGGTCTGTCCTTTGATACAGTTTATTTCCATTGCAAGAGAAGCACCTTGTGCTGCTGGGATTTGTACTGTCAGTTTGGTATCCTTTCAAGGCTTTAGTGTCATAACAAGGGTAGTGTCCTTAAATTTCTTTTTTATTGTGTATAACAGGAGCTTCATTTTGCCCATGACCCCAGGTGACAGAACTGATACAGGTGGTGTGTGCTACGGTCATTATGCATGTATTTCATGTTGTTCTGGGTCACTGGTATGACAACACTCTGACTTGCAATCGCTGTCCAGGAAAGTGGCATCTGCCTGTCAATATAGCTAAATGTTGACAGCTTTCTGATAAAACTTGTATTTACATAATGAAAAAGGCGGACAGCCACTTTTCTGCACAGCTTTCTGTGCTCTTCCTGTGAGCACTCCAAAGTGTTGGAATAAGAAATGAGCAGTTTTTGGCAGTGTTATATTAATGTTGCAGAAGCCTTTATTAAAAATAACAGTTCCGTGGTACATTCACCTGCTGGTTAAGGCAGTTTAGAAAGACAGCTCTTGGATGGGTTTGTAGGACAGCTGGAAGCATGTTCCAGCAGTCACTGGGCATGGCTTGGACATACAATGACAGCTGCTGTTCAGGACAGCGCTACCCTCTTCACCCAGGCTGCAGTGCCCCATGGCACAGTGCAGCAACCCATGGAAATGCTGGCTTGTACCTAAGCATGCTGAAGTCATGCTGATGGGGTTCTTTGAGCAGTGCTTTTGCTTGGGACATCATGCTGCATGACTACTGCAAAGTCATTTGGGCTGCTGCAGTCTTTTCACCTTTCTGTCCCAAGTCCTGTTGCACAGGGTAGAGGTATCTGTCAACCCTCCCAGAAGCTTTTATCTGAGAATCAGAACACATTACAGCAGATAAGTAAAGTCATTGCTGCTGGCTTCTGAATAACAGATTCCTAACAGCAAAATCTCTGAGCAAAAGTCACAGCGAGTCATAGAGAGGCCATTAAAAGGACACAACATGCTAGCATAAAATGTCACTCCATAATATGAAGTAAAAAATGAAATTATAGATCCATCTAAACTCTGAAGAAAAAGAATTAAAGTGATCTTGTGTTACTCTCTGGAAGTTGTTTTGTCCTTATTCTGCTTTCATTCAAAACTACTTGCATGTGCTTCTTAATGTTTTTTTGTGGATAGTATAAGACTGAAATTTTAGTATAGAGAAGTAAAACAAAGAAAAATGCATCACATAGTTGCCTGGCATACAGAAATGGAGGAAAAAACTACTCTGGAGATTTGTTTCACTGCTGGGCTGTTAGTTCAAAGCCAGTCCAAGCTGCAATTACTCTTCTTGGTCAAGTCCCAAAGCCTGCTGAAATCCATGACAAGGAAGGGATTGACCTCTGATAAGGCTGATGAGCAGCTTGACAGCCCATCTGAAATTCATTTGATGGTCTTAATCAAGGTTTTGGGTGACAAGCATTCACACTGCAGTGTGCACTCATATTCTGCATTGTTTACCAGACCTTTACATGGGCAGTGCAGATACAGATCAGGGGGCATTGCAGTGGGGAGCACATGGTCTCCCCTCTGAGGCTTCCTGATGAGATCTAGTCTGGGATCTTTACCCCTTCTTGAAACACTGTAGAAGCCATGGAAGTGTGGGGATATACCTTGTTCTATACTGTGCCTCATCTCCCATACCTGACATGCATTAGCTGCAGTTCCTTGGTAAGTATCAGGTCTCTGCCATCTTAGGCTGTCTGCTTACAGCAGCAGAGAGCTATGAGGACTAAAGGAGATGGGTGGATGCAGTTCCTACCTGTTTAGGAACCACTGTGGTGTGTGCTTCAAGTTGAAGGCAGAAGGCACAGGAGACTTCTCTGTGTCATTCAGGGTTTTTGCCATGCCTGGAAACAACCTATTGTTTGATGCTGATGCAGTGGGGCCAGCAATCTCCATGGCCTGGTGACTTTGCTTTATAGTTTGGGGGAATTATCACTGTGGTCTTGCTTTCTGTCCATGCTTTTGCTCTGCTAATTTAGCTCGGAGTTCAAGCATGCTAGGAGGCTGCAGTGAATTTTTGTAATTGCTTTGTGGGGATGAGGGTTACCCTTTTTGTTGAGAAGGGTGATATGGTGGGAAATCTGAACTTAACTCACAAGGCAGGACAGCCATTACCTCAGCACTGCTGATGCCAAAATGAGGCCGAGGCCAGGCAGGAATTGATGGCTGCCTCAGTCTTGTCTTGAGCAAGTCCAGGAGGAAATACTGCTAAAAAGCCTTTAGACAGGAAGGGGTAACAAGAGTCACTATAAAATATCATTGCACAAGCTGATAAAATATGTTTGGTGTTGGCTGAACCTGAAATGCGTGACCTTGCTGCATCTGAGTCTTTGCTCAGTGGCAGACTCTCCTGCAGTCTGAGCCAATGAAGCTGCTCAGTCATATCAAGCGTACAACTAGCCTTACCTGTGCTGCAGGACTTTGTGTTGTAGCAGACCTTTCCCTTTCCTACCCTCACTCAAGATGACCTGTAGTACAAGCAATTTGTCTATGAACCTGAAAGCGTCCCCACTGTAGGTTATGTACTGGTTGACTCCAGGCAGTGCTTGCTTTGTGGAGGATGGGGCTGCTGAAGATTGAGAGTGAAAGAAGCTAACAAAGAACAAGAACCTTTACACAGTTCCATTATCCCCTCCATCAAAATGCATCTCATGGGCATTAATGAATCAGGCTATAACATTTTACAGGCAGACAAAGTCTTCAGCAGGCTAAATAAGGAAATTCTGAAGGATCAGACTTGGAGAGGCCAGTCTGGGCACTTACGTAAGACAAGAAGATAATGAATATGTGACTTCTGGGAGATCGCTCTGGGTCCTAGGTTTGTTCCAGACTGTGACTTTAATGACCAATGCCTAAGTGGCATTTCTGAATATTTTCTACACATCAGTCCTGCTATAAGGGATGATGCTCAACAGCTTTTCTCTCATGGGGAAAGGAAGTAGAAATGTGTCACAGCTGATATAGCAGTTACTCAAAGAATCTATTTTACCCCTGCTGTTGTAATTTTGGTATAGCCTTCTGCCAGCTGATTCTTCCTGGAGGCTTAAAACACAGAAGTTTCTCAGTTAAAAACTGTGTATTTTCTCGAGATGCATGAACAGAAGTTGCATATGTGAGCAAGGTGTCTGCTGAACCTGACTGCCAGCTGGGAGAGCATACCAAACTGCACCCAGGATCACTCTGGAAGACTTGTCACTGTTTTATCCCCACTGGGGCATGTGTGACAGACAGATACACTACCTGTTCCCCACTCTGGGTGTCAGGAAGGAGGAGCCTACTGGGAGCGGGAGAGAGTGAGCACACTGTCCAGCTCCTGCTCCCATACCAGGAGTGTCATGGCTCTTCTCTGGCTTGTAGAAGGCTCACTTGGCTCATAGACTGAATGCCTTGAGAGTATTTACTTCTTCTGTGAGGTAGGAAGGTAGAGACTTGTGCACGCGCAAGCATAGCAAGGTCACTGTCACTGCCTGAGATGCTGGTGCTGCTCCTTGCAATATGTTGAATAGATGCAGAATCTGCTTGATTCTTCATTCTTTAACCTGCTTGGAGCTGGTCTACTTGGGTTTGACTCTACTTGGCACATGCATGCCCTGAGCCCCATTTAGAATCATAGCAAAGACTCAGATGCAGCAAGGTCACGCATTTCAGGTTCAGCCAACACCAAACAAGACCCTTAAAATTTGGAGTTTCATCATTTCATCTCCTTGATTTCAAAGAAGCTGACTTTATAGTCGGCGCAGTAATGAGGATCATTAAAGAGAAACAGCAGTGCAGTGCACATTGATATTTAGTCTGTGTACAGTTTCCTTATTCAGTTTAGAATAAAGATCAGATTAGAGAAAATGCTCAAAAACCCCTTGTATTAGCACATTAGAACTACAATCTTGCATCGAATTCCCTGAAGTAAATACATATGTTTGCAATGATTTCATTTGAGCCTTGCTGAGTTACACAGAGTAGAGTTCTGAATTCTTCTATTATTATGATGATTATTATTTTTCATAAGACCATTAGGTCCACTGAAATAACTTAGGGCATCAGAACTGTATGGACCTAACCATGCTTTCACAGCCACTGGTGCAAATGAGATACATTAATCAGTTATAAAAGGAGTCATGGTGAAAGTGGGTAAAAATCAGTTTGGTGTGCTCACCAATAGCTCTGCACATTTTCAAGAAAAAGCAAACATAATTTTCCTTTTCAACAACAGTGATTCCTTGTAGACTGATGAGTTTTTTCCATAGGGAAGTAGAGAAAGAATACAGAAAACACTGAAAAAAGGTGAGGGGTAGTTTCTGAATCCTTCAGCTGCTCAGCTGAGCTCCAACATGATCTGTTTCTTTTCTGGCCCTGTGTCACTTTACTGCCTCTAGTGCCTAAATTGAAACACCCGTGTAGAAGGGAGTGCAGGCTCTGAATCTTAGACAACGCTGCTACTTTGTTGAAGGCTGTCCCCTGCACACAAATGTAAATATTTACTCTGCCTTTGGTGTGACCAGGTTAAAAATGACAATTCTGTTATCATTCAGTCAAAGGGTTTTTCTAGGCCACTTGCACCTATTCTTCATTGACAAGAGTTATTTATTTTCCTCACATGAATGCTATTCTTCCATCCAAACACTGTAACGTCTCGCAGTTTTTCACAAGCTCAGCAAATGACAAGAGCCAAATGCACAAGGCTTCCCCTCAAACCCCCTCTCTGTTGCTAAATGCACTTGCTTAGCCCAATTTTATCTGCCCAGGGCCTTCCTCTCCAAGTTACATCATTACAAGGCCTCCAGGCTTCTTGTTACTATATTATTTCTTGCTTTCAGTTTCTTGTCTTCCTCAGCTCTGGAATTGGTTGCCATCTGTCAGATACTAAAATGTGTATGTTCTCATCAGTAATATAAATAAATTAAAAATCAACAAGCAAGGAAGAAACAAACATCACCTTGAAACATCAATTCTTTTTTTCTTGCTTGTAGAAGATCCTTAAACATTTCTCCCAGGTACTTTTAAAAGTAAGTACATTAAATTGGCTAATGTACAGCTAATACCTGTGTTGCTAGAAATGTGTGGATAAAACTGCTGCAGGCACAGGAATTTTACAGGAATAAAACCTACAAAATTTAACCCCTCTGTAATTTGTTTAGTATAATAAGAATGTTTAATGTCCTAGCCACTATGTAAGCAATACCATTTCACGGATGATAGAGTTACTGCTCCCTTGGCTGACCCATACAGATGTGGGAATTTCAAACCATATCACAGCTATTTATTAATTTCAATTAGGAACATTTAGATTTGTGATTACTTGCAACCTGCTAAGAACTTTCAGGCAGCAGCACAGCAAGTGTAAACCTCTTATGGTGGATAACTTCTGAAGTCCCTCAGAAGCAGTATGTGGACCCTGGGGTCCACCTACCGTAAGCTGAAAACCACAAAGTGAGACAGAAATACCATTAACAGTGATGAATGGATTGACAAGAAATACATAAAAAGGAAGCTATCAGCAACACAGGAAGCACCAGCCTGATGCAAGTGAGTGGTCTTTAACCTGGTGACTTCTTCCTACCTGTGCTGATTTCCAAGATTTTCAGAAGACAGTATGAAATGAACCATAAGGGAATGTTGTTCAAGGGAGCTTTCATGAAAGTCCGTATTTTATACACTGAAAATTAAAATGTTTCTCTCCATTATATTATTTGCTATTCTTTCACTGTAACAATGTGGGTATACATCACCAAAATAGCCTGAGACTTCTAAATCTTTTAGAAGGTTGCTGTGCCTGAACTAGGTAAAATTTTGTAGTAAATGATTTTGGCAGTCCAGTCACCTATTTTAACAGGAGTATTTCTTTGTGATATATATACATTTATTACCTTTCACTTTAGGGAATGGCTTCACACTGTTATGTTATGAAGAAAGGAAAAAAAATCTCAGTGGACACCCAGTTTCTGTTTGCACCAGATGCCAAGTTATATATACGGCATATTTTGAAATGCTACATTAAATACTTTCCATGTTTCACCTGTAGCTCAGGGATTGCAAAAGTCTGACTGAGAAGAGATTTAGCCAGGATTCTGCTCTTCCAGTTTCCATTCAAAGCAGAAGTTGGTCTTTCTGGTTATTTTCTTTTTTTCCTTTTTTTTTTTCCCCCCCCAAATATTCAAGGAAAACCACAACAGGTATAGCAAAATGAAAGGAAAGATGTGTTTCTGTGCACTGCCTGTGCCTCAGACATACTTGGAAATAGGCAAATACAATTTGCATCTACAGTAAAGTTAAGCAAATATGATTTACAGCTAGAGTACAGTTAGTTTTTCAATAGCTCAAATTCTGAGGAAGAAAAGTGGATGATACTTCATATATTTCATCTATTCATGTTCTATATCCTACAGAAACTCACAGTGGGAGTTAATGCAGTTTAAAGTCAAAAAGGGGCCTATGGGTTTGGATTCATGAATGCCTGACACATGACATTTTAGGTTTGTTAAATGCTAATTTCCATGGAAGCAGACAATCTGCTAGAATGGGCATGATAATTCCTTTTGTAGCAGTATTTTTGGCATTAAAACTAAGCCTGAAAACACTAACGAGGTCTAAGGTGAAAGCTGGAAATGCACTAGAAAGTGCTGGTTCAACAAAAAGTGAGTGTTTCAAGTAAGACCACCTGTTTTGACAAACCTGATGAGAACTGTGGCTTTTGTCCCAGGTTTGTCCAGGCTTCCCATGTCCTTGGCTCTGAGGTTGCTTTGTCAACATGATGATCCCAGGTCTGGCAAGTCTGGAGTTTCCAGGTGTCTGGAGTGTCTCTACAATCCATATTCAGCTGCTCTCAATGCTTGTCCTGGTAACAAGGAACCTGGAGAGTACCTGTATATCTAATGTTATAGCATCTTATAAGAGTTATGAGTATATCCACCTCTGTTCTAGTATGCTGCTAGAAAAAGTCTGTGAAGAGGTTACAGAGAAATCAGTAACCAGGAGACTGCAAAGATTTATCCGTTTTCAGTTAATAAGACCTCTCAATTAGTTAAGTAGTGAGCAGAATTTTGTCTTTGGGTTGAATATGATCCACAGTGAACCAGAATCCAAGACAAGAAAGAGTAAGTACAGGTATGCTCTCAACCTTAAATCAGAATGCAGTCTGGTTTTCATTCCAGTAAGTCACCCCTTGAAAGAGATAGGATTAGCTGTGAAGGAATGGTGGTATTACCTCCCCTGGATCACCTGGAATCTTTAAGCTTTGCTTGTCAGTGCTTCTCTGAGATACCTGAATATTCACATAAAAATCTTTTCACTGGCAAAGCTTTGAACATTTTCTTCAACAACCATAACTACTAGGGCTATACACTGAAAAAAAACTCCAACAAGAACCCCAACCAAAACCCAAAAACCAACAAACAGAAAAAAATATCAAAAGATGAGAAATGAGAGTACAAGATAACAGCTTGAGAGAGGTGCTGGTTTGTTATGCTGCCACAAAACAGATCAATCCATGCCTTGAAGTGAACACCCGTGTGTACATCCTTTCAGCTGAGGTGTCTGTAAAATTTAAACAGATCTTCTTCTGCCACATTCTGCTATCATGAATCTCTAGCCTCTCTCTAGCTGCTTGTGATCATATTAGAAATATCTTTCAGGTCTTGGTTTAATTGCCTACAGAGCTAGCAGACAGTTGACAAACACATGTTGTTCAACAATTATAGAAGTAGGGCTGGAGTGCTAACTGGTAAAAATAGATGTCAGGACTTCCAGAAGATGAGATATAGCTCCTGCTGAAAATGCAAAGTACACCCTGGCAACGGAAGTCATGAGACTTATAACTTCCCAGTTCTCTTGTGGTCCTGCTATACTGATGTCATACACACAGTGAGCATGTAAGGGGAAAGAATATACACTCACAGCCTGTTGAACTGAGAGGTGACCTGTTGATGAATGTGATATCTAGTACAGTACTATTCTGAGAACAGGCTTGACAGGAAAGGCTCCATCTTAACACTGCAATTAATACTACTATTTAGCTTATTTATAAAGCTTGTCACCCACCCCTCTAAGCAGTGTAAATCTACCAGATTTCCTGATACCCAACAATTAGACCTCTGGTAGCAACATGATACATCCTGCCTTGGGCTTTTTATCTTGAATTGTCTGCTTTTGAACATGCCATTTTTGGTGAGTCTGAAGCATAACCTAATGACTTCCTTCAAAAGATGAATAAAGTGGGATTTTGGACTGTTGTGTTACTGAGTGGCAGAAATGTTTTCTGGGCACTATCAGTTTTTTTCTGCGTGATTCCTAAAGTGTGAAATTAACACAGTTTTCCAGTAAGAGCTGCAGGAATTTCATATGCATTAGTTAGCATTTATGTAATCTCTAAATATGTTTTATATTCCAATCCCTATTGAATTCACTCTTTTAACCAAAGAGTCTTCCTGGGGGCTTCTTGTACCTTTATAATCCCCCAAAATTCCTCAGAAGTGCAAGCTGAGACTGAAGAGCTGGAGGGAGTTGGTTGGAGCTGGAGCTGTCCTCCCAGCTTGCTCTACTTTGCAGCTAGAGGTAAAGCAAGGCATCCTGATGTGACAGCATCTTGATATGTGTAGAACCCTGGGCCTTTCTGAGACTATTTGATATGTCAGGCAGGAGATATCCATCTTCTGATTTTTATACAGCTTCAATTACACAATAATATCCATGATAATCCTAGTAATGTCTAAGAAGCAAACTTCCAAGGTTGGTATTTTTGAGATACCTCCTCTGAGTTTTCTTGCTTTATTTCACTGTCGTACTTCTGCAATAGCAAAACCAAAGTTCAGTTTTGACTTGCAGGCAAAAAGAAAGACATATTTAATATAGATTATGCTGCTTATGCTAAGATAGAGTACTGGAAAGAAGGTATTTCAAATATCTACATATGACTGAAATCCCATTGAAAAAACCTAATCCATCATAAGGGACTGTAGTGATAGGACAAGGGATAATCAGTTCAAACTTAAACAGAGGAAGTTCAGGTTAGATATAAGGAAGAAGCTTTTTACTATGAGGGTGGTGAGGCACAGGAGTGGGTTGCTCAAGTTGTGAATTGTGAATGTTCCATCCCTGGCAGGTTGGACAGAGTCTTGGGTGACACTGCCTGGTGTGTGGTGTCCCTGCCCATGGCAGGGGGGCTGGAACTAGGTGATCTTAAGGTCCTTTCCAACCCTAACTATTCTGTGATTCTTCTGTATCAAACAACCTAGGTTCTCCTGGAGGTAACCAAATGCATTGTTATGGTTAGTCAATATTCCTAAATATTTTGTTTTGTTTCTAACAAGTCTTTTGAAGTGGAAAATATAAACTAGTAAAAAGAAAATGTTACCATTTTGATAATAGTGCAAAATATTCAAAGGGTTGCTGCCAAGGTGATGCTGGGAACAGTGAAAGATTATTTCATGGAAATTTCCTAGTTTTCTTCTGTTCAGAAGGACAGAAAAGTGCTTGCCTTACAAGGCCACCCATGTTCTCTCCTAATCTTCTTTGACCTTATGTCTTTAAACAATATGTAGTTCTAGTGAGTCAATGCTACTGTTGATATGTTGTCTGTGTATTTTATGTAAAATATGATTTTATGCTTAAGATAAGATTCTAGTGCTGTTTAGAACCACAGAATATTTTTGCTTCTGTGAAGATTTTCCTTGGAGTGTTTTCTTAAAATTTTGAAATAGTAAAAGACTCTTAATGATGACAGAAATGCCTATGTTGTGGGGGGAGCAAGTTACATATTTAAATCTCAGTCTTTGTTTCTTTGCACATGCACAGACCCACATGATCTAGATATTTCAAATATGAAAAAGAAGGGCTAGTTCCTCTACCAGAACACAGAATACAGTTATAGAAGCATAATGGCATTTTTTTTTTTTTGCCTTATACCAGCTCATTTCATGATCTGATGAGATCCTCATGACAGCAAATGTTAGGCTGGTGTCCTCTTGAGCAACTTTGTTTCACAATATTTGAACCAGTACCATGAGGAAGCAGAAATAGCATTTATAATAAAAACTATAACCAAGAAAACTCTTTGAGAGTACAAAGCTCCTAGGAATAATGACTGCTCCTCTCAGAAGTCTAAAAATGTCACCTTTTACAGCTGTTGTAAAATAAGGTACAGGCAAGCTGGCTTTGATCCTGTAACAAGGGTGAAAATGAACTGATTGAAACTGGCATGAAATAAATTCTTTGATGGTTCGATTGGGATTTAATGTTTTCCAAGAAATCTGTGATGTAACCATTGAAAATCCATTAAGAGTCTGTTGTTATAATTTATAACATAAAAACAAGAAGGGGGATTGAGAGACCTAATTAGAGCATAGCAAATTACTGATAGCAAAGCACTTTGACTAACATCCTGTAATTGATTTTGACACTGCAATTAATGCTTCAGACATTGTATGCTACTCAAAGAGAGAATTTCAGTCTTCTAAGATAGAGATGTGCGGAAAGAAAATTAGGAGCTCTGTCCACAGCTGATAATAAACCACTTAAAAACTCTGTACACTGTTTGATAATGTTTCTATATGCCATAAATTTACTTTTAATCTTAAACTTGTTTCTTTGTTCATGAAGCGTGCTTAAAGGCATTAATGGCATAAATACAAAACATACAAGTATGTGATTAGAGCTCTTACTGAATGAGTCTTCTTACACATTAATTTGTATACATGCTTACATGCTTTGCTGGCCTCAAGCCACAGGCTAGTTAATGTGGTCAGGAAATCAATCTATTCAAACTATTGGACTTGACAATTAGTCTTTTATGCAGAAAAATGTTAGCAGCTGATACCGAATTCACTCCAGTCTCTTCAGGATGCAGAGGCTGCTAAAGGAAACAATATACATTTTCAGAAATTAGTTTGACATGGTAAAAGTTCACCTTGACAAACTGGGAGCCAATTAGACATTTGGCAGTAGACAGCTACATGAAGAGACAGACCAAACTGGGCATTTCTGAAAAGAGCAAGTTTGATGTGTAGAATCTAAAAATGCTGGGTTTTGCGGTGGTACTACAACCAAGAGAAAAAGCATACTCACAAAACACATTTTGGTTCAAAAGCAAATACATGAAAACTCGGAAAGAACTGTCTAATTTTGGTCAAAAAACTGGTCAAAGGGTGGCAACTTTTTTTCATAAAGCTGAACTACAAGGTAAAACAGAAAGAGAACAATAAATTAAATAATCACTTTTATTAAAGCTGGTATCATATTCCAGCAGAATTCAAATAATACCAACAGTAAATCAGGTTCCTAACAATACGAAAACCAATGTATGAGTCCAATCACAAAATGACAGCACAGCTTTCTGAAGTTCTGTTGCCTTGCTAGTTCCCTCAGGATTGAAGCTCTGCACCTTGGAGTGTCAGCTACTCCCTCTCATTAAGGATAGCATTTTCTGGGACCTCCTCTCTGTCTCATCATGCACATCAACAGTGAATATACTGAACAACGCTGTGCCTAGTTCTGCTGCCTGAAGTAGATTGCTTGTCACCAGCCATCAGATGGATGTTGCCTGCGTTGTACTTGATAGTCCAGCCAATGTAACCCATGCACAGTCCAAGATTACTCAGCTTCCCGCACCACTCTCTCTGTGCCCACACAGCCATCCATTTCACTGTATAAGGCAATCAGTCTGACCAATCATGATTTGCGTTTGGTAAACCCACCCTGGTTATTTCTGATTACCTTTTTGTTCTCTATGTGTTTGTGGAGCTGGGGGTAAAGCTCAGCAGTCTATAGTTTTCTGGATTCTCAGTTTTCTTAAAGAGGGGCTTATTGTTACCTTTTTCCAGTCATCAGTAGCCTCCCAACAGCCATTTTATTCAGATAGTGAACAGTGTACCAGTCATCTCTTTTAGCATTCTCAGTTGATCCCACTTGGCCCCACAGATTTTAATACATCTAATTTCCTTACACTGTCACTAGCCATGTTGCCCTTCACTAGCGGCTACCCTTCTGCTTCCCAGAATTGACTGGTATATGAGTATTTGGCAGCAGGCTTCAGCTGTGAACACTTAAATAAAAAAGGCATTAAATGTTTCAGTAATTTCTGTATCAGCAGTCATGAGGCTGTTTTTTCCTGTCTGTGGACCAATATCTTCTCCAAATTTTTGTTATGAGCACTCCAGTGGAATCTCTTCATGTTACGCAGCATGCCCTTACCTATTTTTAGCTTCATCTGAGCACTGGCCTTTCTGATGTTGTCCTTAAGTGCTGAAACAATGCTTGTACATTCTTCTTTATTACTTGTCCTCATTTCCACTCCTTAAGCCTTTTCTCTTACATCTTGATTCACTGAGTGGCTCTGTACTCAGACCAGTGGACCTTTCACTGAAATTCCTGTCCAACAATATATCTGTCCAACACGATAGTTTCTTCCTGAGCTCTCTGGAAGTTTTCTTCATAAAACTAGCCCCACTCCTCAGGGCACCTATGTCCTTCATGGCTACTTTCCAGAGAATTCTGCTTAGAAATTTTCTAATGAATTCTAAGTTTGCAAGCTCAGACTTCAAACTCTGCAGCTTCCCTTCCCAGACATCCTCTGAAACCTGAAGTCAATAAGTACATGGTCACTGCAACGCAAGCTGTTGTCAGTAGCTGCATTTGCCATTCCTTGTCTGTGAGCAGCAGGTCAAGTACAGCTTTAGTACTGCTGGCATTTGTATTAGGAAATTATTACTGATTAGGAACTTCATGGACAATAAGTTTCAAGTCTTTTCTCCTTATATTTAGTTGTGATTTTCCTTTCAAAATGATACCTTTTGTCTTTCCTCATAGTCTTTAATTTTATTATTGGTTTTTTTAACATATGACCCCTGTGATATATTGGAGGTCAAACAACTAAAGCAGCAAAACTTGACTGTAACTTTGTTTGTTTGCTTGAAAAAGTCATTCCAGTCTTGGCACCTGAGGTCAACAACAAAATCCTGGGAGCCAGTGAGCTTGCTGACATTTCAAAATTCCTGCTGTCTCTGTTTACAGACTTACTATTATATATTGTTAAACTTGGGTGAGATATTCATGACTGCATTCAATACAAGTAAAGACATTTCTTGCCCCGGGGAGAATTAATCATAAAACCCCCCACACAGATAAAATAAGATGCCCTGGGAAAGCTTGAGGAAGGAATACATACAGAGGTTTCTGTAGCTTTATTTGTTTCTTTCTCTGTTTTCCACATTTTAATCCTGGCATGGAAAGAAAGCATGCCGATGCTCAGACATGGTTTGTGATTGTTCCACTCAGTCATGGAAAACAGTGAGGTTTAGGAGGTATCTGAATAAAAAGATTGTTCTGTCTCTGTGAAAATGAAATCAAGACAGGTAACAGAAAAAAACTTGGACAAGGAAGTGAAGGAAGGAAATTAATGCACTAGGAATATGAGTATAGCTGAGGAAGATCTTCCTGCAGGGTAATCAGATGGCTTTTTGGGTGCCAGATAAAAAAAGTGCCAGAAAACAAGAGTATGCTTTGCTGGTCTGAGTGGTGCAGGGGAACAACAGCAGCTCTGCTAGGTAAATTTCTTCATCTGTCTGGCATGACCAACAAGCCCATGGGCTAGTCTGATGCTTTACCTGGGTTAACCAACCTTATTTTCAAGCTAACCAACCCAGTCTGAGGATTCTGCTCTCATGGCTTTAATTCTTACATGCTTCTGAATTGTCATGAGCTGTGCCTGACTACTGGTGTGCCCTACACTGCAGGTACCTCATGGGAGGTTTGAGTTAGAAACACTTCTGAGGGTGCAGATTTCTGCTGGAGAGTGTGCCTCAGGAAACAGATCCATTTGAGAAAAGCATAACAGTTTTGTCTGTTAGTGACAGGGAATTATCAAACAATTCTGACATTTCATTTCAACACAGTCAGAATGTCTGAATTGGCAATGCCCCAAAATGCTGTTTTGTTTGTTGCATTTCTACTTTTTCTGTGAATGCTTATGTCATGGTAATCAAGCATCTGTGAGTATTTTTGAGAAATTCTGGACAATAAGTGAGAATTTTGTCAACTAAATTTCTTTCGACAAACTTGCACTGAAATATTTCAGAAATCAGGCTTCAAAGTAGTGTTTGTATTTTCATTCCAAATTGACATGGAGGGGGGATTTTCAAGTGTTGACATCTCATGAAATGTCACATCTATTTCTCCATTATGTCTCATTCTGACCTTATCCAAGAAGAGAAGGCGTGTGACACTAGACTGAAAGAGTCCCAGCTATTTTCTATGAATCTTCTTCCGAAATGAAGAAAACCATTTTCTGTCAACTCTGCCCTTTCTCCAATGAACATAGCCCTCTAGATACTAGCGTAAGCAGATGGCACAGGTAGAGTAAATTCTACAGAGTTCTTGTGTAAATGGTGTGCAGCTTGCAGGGCTTGTCAGGTTTCTCTTTTGTTTTTCACATTTAAAGGTCATTATTACATACAAAAAAATTTATGATGCCATTGGAGGGGGTTCATCTGTGTGCACCTGCTTAGAAAGAAGATGGTGCAACTCATAATTAATACAGACTAAATACTATATTGATTTCTTCTAGAGTTTAATTCAGAAACAGGGCAGATGTGGCCCTCATTGTAAACACGTTTTGTAATTTAAATTATCAATTTTGTCCCTCAGTTTGGAAAGCTATTGCAGTGTCCACTCAAAACAGTTTATCAGGCACTTGCAGTTCCTTCCAGACAACTTTCATGTACTCTGCAGATGAAGCTGTAGCCCTCTGAAATCGTTAACCCACATCATATAGTACAAAGTACTACAGAGTATAGAGAGGTGATACCACCTTCAGGCAGGAAAAACTGACTTTAAAGCTTTTCTTTTGCCTTTCCACTGGCAAAATGGTGGTCTTGCTCCATTATCTTGTTAATGTGTTGCCAGCTAACAGCAGCTGAAGATTTACCCCTAACCAAACTTTTCAATGCTGTCAAGTATTTCTCAATGTTTACTTTCTGCATTAACCATTCCTCTGAATAAATGAAAATAGCTAAGCCAAATGAATTTTATCTGCCAATGGAAGCATAAGAAAAAGAAATACTTATGCATCTCAGTGTTTAGTAGCTCTGCTTTTCTCAGGAAGCTAAAATAGTAGTCTTGGCTTAATTTAGTCCTAGTCTTGAACAGACTGTCTGACAGTAAGAAGAGCATAATATCAAACCAAAGGAGAAAAGCCAGAGAGTATTTGTTTATATACAGTGGAAAACAATCTCTTTTTTCTAAAGAAAACAGGGCTAAACACAGGAAATGTAGCAAGGCACTCCTGCTTAACTGAAGGAGCTTCATACAGGGTTATTTCCAATCTCTTTTGCATATTCTACCCTTTTTAAGGCACATGAATGTCCAAGCAAAAGAATAAAAAAGGTGGGGGTCAGGGAAGGCAGGAGAAAGGACAGTGTTCCTATTTTTGACTTGAGCAAAATTATTTTATACTGATGTTATACATCCCCAAAGAGGACATGCTCTGTAGCTGAAGCCAGGGAAGGATTACTGAAAATGAAAATCACCAATAACAACTTCCTCCAAATCACAGTTAGCCAGTGTACCATATGCCATTTTTGGAGGCACCAAAACCACAGCTATCTCAACACTTAACTAGCAATTACTTTCATCCTTCTCCCCTTATTTACTCTTGTAAAGGATTCATTAAGCTGAGGTATGACAACGTTTCCATACTGGGCCTTTTTGATTACTTTCCTTCCCAACCTGAATTTATTTCTCATGACCTTTAGAACTATCAATTTAGATTTTTCCCTTCAGTCATCTGGGCTTGTGCTTGATTGAAGCATCCTTCTAGCTGTGAACATGCTAGTGCAGTGACCTGATGTGGCCCCTGCATTGGCAGATACCATTTCAGAAATCTGACACAGTAGAACAGTCTAATCCAAAATCCAAAATGGAATTTTAATTCCATGGGATATTTATTAGCTTAGCTGGCTAAGTAGGAGGTTTAATAAAATGCTTTTCCCCCTTTACATTATAGTCCTTTTATTCCCCTCAGTGAGCTATTTGAAGAAAGGGTAGATCCTTCAAATGAGTGTAGCAGGGAGAATATATAAAAAGCTTGTCAGGCTCCAGTATGAAAACCTAAGCTTGTTGATTTGAAGGTAAAATGTCAGTGCCTTGTCAATTATAGATCGTAGGAGATGTCTACTTTTTTAATCTGGATGTGTCTCTGGGTGATAGAGCTCATGAATATTTTCACTGCATCTCTTTCCCTTTCCCCACCCTAAAGAAAATGAATATACTGCTGTGTTGAAGACCTGATCCAGAATTCAAAATAGTAAATGGATTTCACTCCTGGGCATTGATTTTGGGCTTCCTTTGGTTTGGCTTTGTTGTTTATACTTTCATCTTCACACAACATTGTATTCCTCCACTTTCTTACTTTGTAAAAATGAACCTGTGGCAAAACTAAAAAAATGTGAAGATGAATTAGTGATGCCGGTACTCGGTGGTAATGTTACTATAATGGCTTCTGACAATGTTGATCAATGACAACCTCTTCCTATTATGGTATAGGTACTATTTTTTTAAGATAATGCATTGTTCCAAAATGTGGATGCTTAAAATCTCTTTCACTGATAATTTTTCAGGGTAATTTTCTGCCTAGAAAAGGTTATATTTATCACTTTTGTATTTTATCAGCATGAAATATCTATACTTTCTTTTTTTTCCCCTCAGAATTTGTTATTATGTTGATGTGACCTTACCAAAACAATTGACATCTTTGAGCTGGTAAACATACTACACTATTTTAAGAATGTTCTGAAAGTCTAAATTTGATAGTTTGCCTAATATCTGGAAATGTCATGGGACCTAATCCTATTTGAGGCCTGAACAGTAGACAGATCAATAAATACACAGTCACATATCCTTGATATTTCATTGTACTCGGTACCACAATAAATTGCACTACACCATAAACCCAACTTTAAATGTAATACACAAATTCAATGAAAGGTAGTTTGAATTTAAGCAAAACAAGACTGTTTACATTCTCAGGCAAAAGGCTAATGTAATATTCAGAAAGAAACAGTTTTAGTTTCTGCATCCCACATATGCTTATAAAAAGGTACAAAGACAAGCATCAATCTGAATGTTATTTATTTATTATATATCTGAGAGCAAGGCTATCTGAGAGTAGAGACCCCAGAAAATAATTACAGTGATAATTTTAGACCCAAGGAATGTGTTTTCTAAATTTCCATGCCCTTGGGCTGCTTAGGTTGCCTGTGGCTCCTGACTACTACATTCTAGCTGCAGTGGCAGCTTTCTTTACACAGGTTTCCGCCCCTGTAATTTTCTTCCAAGCTGAACTCACAAGCTAACTCTACATGGTTGTTTCATGCTCCATTTTGTTCACTTTTAAAGCAGCTGATTGAATTCTACACTTCACAGTGCTCAGTGGGACATCTTAATTAAACAGAGACATTTTCAAGTAAGAGCAATACCACACAGTGGAACATCTTTTTTCTCCCCTAGTATTCTGAAATTGGTGCAGAAATCCGCATTCATTAAATTCAAGAGCTTTCTCTTTTTTTACTGGCCTGCAGAGAATTCAGAATTTTATCCACTGTATTTAGTGCTCTTTGCTTCTGTGAACTTCATACCTCATTACCCACACATGGTTTGTTCTGAAAAATAGTCTTTTCACAGCACAAATCACAGCTGAAACTGTATAGTATGATCAGCACCTACATTCTTGGGTTGCTTTCCAAAGCAGATGAAGAAACTTGCTAGTGACTGGCTGATAAATGAGATCCTTTGTCCCTCCTGCCACATGGATTCATGGATTTGCTTCTGCAGTAAATGCTGTTCCCTGGAAAGAAGAAGGTGCACACCTAAGTCCAGAGATCTAGGTTGAAAAGCAATTCTGTAATGCACTTGACAAGATGAATTTGCTGGTGCACTGGTATTTTTTCTATCACTCTTTATGCATTTTGCACTAAGGATTCCTTGGACTATCATGAAGAAAATCCTGGGAGCAAGCACCCGATTCCAGTTCTGAGCATAGCATCTAAATGTACAGCAGCCTCATCTCCTGCTCTCTAAACTGAGACCCACAAATTTTGCAGGATGAGATAGCTTTTAACAGCAAGTCTCTCCAGCCTGCACAGTCACAGTAGCTATGATGTACAGGACAGGCTCAGCTCTCATATGAAAGCATAAAGGAGGGCATACAGATGTTGCCAAACCAGTAGCAGCTAATTAAAACACAGCAGTTTGATGAAAGCAGGTCAATGTGTTTCTCAGGAAAATAGTCTTCTTTACCAAACCTGTTACTGCAGTTATTTTTTGGTTAAAATTACAAGTTCTATTCTCAAAATAAGTATGTTTTCATAATAGATTCTTGCAAGGGTTGCAATAAGATTCAAAATTATTTTTGGAAGGAAATGTAAGAAGTTATGATATGAGTGTGCAACAATAAGAATTAGGGCAGTAGTGCTTACTTTACTTCATTTCTCTTTTTACATAGAGTTATTTACTCTTTCCCTCATGCAGCAACATAATTACATGCTTACTCACACAATACTTTGCCTTTTATAAGGAATTTTCTAATCTAGTAGTACTAGTACAAAAATATTCTAACATTGTCTGTCTATTTCTTTCTGGACCCTAGTTATTCCTGTTTCAACCACAGTCATTGTTAGTTCCTTAAACACCTCACTACTAGTATTTTTTGCTTTCTAACCTGTTCTTGGCTAGCGATTTATTGAATTGAGCATTCCTCTTGTCAAAGAAGACAAGTATTTGCGATAAATGTGCTTCCAAAGCATCAAATCTGAGCACAATTGTCTTGCACTACATATGCTATCTCTGTTTCTTGATGTGTAAGACCTGTAGGTGAAATATTCTTCACTCAGCTCAGCCAGGCAAACATTGGCTGTCTGCCACATTTTAATGAAGGCTACAAATGTCTGTCCACATCCCTCTTCCCTTCTTTTAGACACGGGACTGTGTGCTAGGAAGAGTCCTTGAGGATGGAGTGAATGTATTTATCAGAGCATTCTCAGCCTGCTTTCTTCCCTTATGTCTTACTAAAGAATGAATAAACTGGAGGGATTGGTCTCTTCTGCCTAGTGGCCAGCACTTTTCTTGGATATCACAGTTATTGAATAAATGAAAAATGAAAGGTCTGAGGAACAGACAATGTAGCTTTAGGTTCCTGAAACAAGAAAAAAGCTAAACTAAAGGCAATAGATAGTAGCATTAAAAGAACTGTGTTGGACTCCACTAAGGAAGATGTGTATGTCATATGGGCAGCCATATCCAAGCTGCAAAGCCTCCTCATGGAAGATCTTTTGCAGCTGACAGAATGGAGAGATCATCACTGTTGCCTATACCACATACTATGGTCTCAAATGGTGCACAAAGATTTTTGCTAAGCAACTGACAACTTGACTGTCCAAACCAGATGAGCATTAAAAGAAAAAGAAGTTGTGAGAGCAAAGAGGAGGAACCAAAATGTAGCGTTGGTGAAAATAGAAAGATACTGTTACACATCTAAAGATGATGAATATGTTTTATATGAGGGAATGAAAGTCTGGTAAAAACAGATTTAAAAAAACCCTCAATTTTAAGGTTATCTTACAGGAATCTCTAGTATTACTTTAGGATGTGAATGTTGAGTACCTTGGTTGGTGGTACCATCTGAGAAACTGAGAGCATGGAGTTATACCTCCATGTTCAAACCCAGTTCAAAGCAAAGCATTGCTGTCAGAGGCAGCTCTTGCTAGAAGAACATCTGAACATTATTCAGCATCAAAGTAATCTCAGCACATTATAAGTCTGGTCTTCTGATTTACCTTCTGTTTTGTCACAGTGCTTTGACTTTCTGGCACACAGAGTAAGGTGGGAGAGCAGCATGCCTGAAGGACATGAGAGTGCTGTGCAACTATACACTATGAATAACACAAAAATGAGGTAATGAAATATCACTGCAAGAAGAAAATGGGTGGTGAAAATGAACGCACGATCTCACAATCAAATGGACTCCACAGTCAAGCCTAAGGACGGTGTCTTTCATTAGCAACAGATGTCTCACAGGTGCTAAGTTCAAAGTGCATGCTTGTAATTTCAATTCTGTGAAAGACATTGCACTATTGTCACCTACAGTCTATTGAAATGCTACTTGCAGGCATCCATGAGAGACAGAAATCCATGGAAACATGGTCTGGAGGAATCATTCATTTTTATTGCCTTTCCAAGCTGTTACCTTAACACAGGTAGGCTGTGTATTACACGCATACTTAGACCTGACAAACAACAAAATGCCAGTGGTGTGGTTTCAATTTCAACAGCTCTGTCAAACACTAGGTATGTCAGTGGAAAACACAATATCTACTCAAAAAGATCTAGCAGCTATCTGTAAATGCATGCTGAAATTAAAAAAGGAGATTGAGAAGGCTAATAGCCCTCAGTTGCCTCTTTTAGTTGTGCCCTGCTGAAAGCCAGCACAGCAGACAGTGGCAACCGTATGAGAGGCCAGGACTAGCTGTTCTGTTTGAAACTACTGCTTTCAGCTCTGATGATACAGCTGAAAGTCTCGTGCCATCTCAGACACTGTCAGGTCTCATTATCACACTACAGGGGACACATTGAGCTAGCAGAGTTATATTATGAGAATTGAATTACCCACAATGCAGAGGTCCTGAGGCACTCTGCAAATTACTGCTGCATGCTCAATAAGGAGCCTCAACCCAAGCAAGTTTTCCCATGGGGGCAGTCTTTGTTGGGGAGATATGGTCTTCTTCATCATCATCATCATCATCACCATTAACACACACACACACATGTACATGCATTTCACTGCATTTACAGCTGTGGAGGGAGGAGCTGTGTGCTCAGCCAAAATAACTTTCAGAGGCAGATATGGAGAAGGACTTTATCAACGTTTCTTGTCAGTCAACTTGTAGTGTGTAGCCGGTAAAAAGGGACTGATGTTCTTGTGAAAATGGCTCAAAGTCAGTCTTTTGATCCTCAAGATGTCTAAAGTCTGAAAAATTTCAATAATTATCCGCTCATATCAGCTCTGTACCTGCGTACTACCCTCAGGGTCTCAAGAAGCAGGGCAGAGAATTGCTTTTGCTTGCAGCTGCTTCTTGAAATATTAAAAAAATAGCATCCAGCAAACATTAAATTCATACAAAATTAGTCTAAGGCAGTCTCAATATTCCCTTTTCCCTGGAAGCACTGAGTTCAGAAGTGCTGTGTCAGTCTTGTGCTAGACCTCTGCAATGGGGGCACATTACTATGATTATCCTGTTTATGAGCCTTATTCTATAGAGCACTATGATGTTGTGCTGTTTGCTATTATAAGCACCTGACAAATGAATATTCCTGTCAAAGAACTGGAACTTATTATAAACACACTGCAAACCTGGACAAAACCAAAGCATCTTTTCATACACTTTTTGAGAGGTTTTCTGGAAACAAATTAACTTGCACTTGGAAGAGACAATGTCCATTTTAGTAAGTGCTTTCTTCATGTCTGCTTTCAGACAGCCTGTGTTTGGCTGTAAAACTGAACAAAAGGACTGCAAAATACTGTTACAATGAGGAAAAAAGCGGGATAAATTAATGATTCTCATATCATATTTCATATGACTTAATTGTTTTGAATCCTTTAAAAGTCAGGAAAAAAGCAGGATTGTAGAGGTTATCTGTGAGGAGAACTGGAATTTCCATAATCGATATGCATTCATTCTAGGCAAAATTTCCTAAAACTGTTCTTGCTACTTTGGTAGTATTAAACAAAAGTAATCTTGCTGAAGATTGTGTTGACTTTGACACAATATTTTACTTCTGCTGATCTGGTGAAGAAGGCAAAAGTAAAGCAGCTTTACTAAAATTAGTTACCATAGCAATGAGCTTATCTTTCATGTCCTTTGGTTCCTAAAAAAACAGTCCAAGTACTTTTACTTGCTGTATGGCACCAGGGAGAACTCTTTTATCTTTCATTGCTCGTCTTTCAGTGGGAACAGAGTTTATTCAACTGGAGACTTTATTATAGAATTGTTTCTATATAAATCAACAAAAAACATGTCCAGGGTGTTGGGGTTTTTTTTCTATTTTTTTATTTTTTTATTTTTTTTTTAGCCGCAGTTAACCCCCAAAACGACAGAAACAGAATTATAACACAGTCACTAAATTATCATATGGTCTCTAGAATTGCAACATTGATAACAGAATGTACCCTACAACACAGCAGTGAAACAGACCTCAGATTACTCACGTGTGTCAGGTACGGTCACTGAGTACACTGAGTAGAACAGAATATCCTAGAAAATAGATTCATTGCAGGGGCATGCATTGTAAAGGTAATGTCCTGCACAGTAAAATGCACAACAGTTCCATGGCAATATAATAACTTGTTCCTTGACTTTTTTTAATCAGTCGACTATATTCCTAGGCAACATGCTCTCTTGAGAGCTATAAATCTAAAGGATAAAAAAGGATATTTTACTGAGCTGTTTTGCCTTCGAGGTTTGCATTTGATTAATGACATAATTGCATTTCTTCAAAGGATGCTGTGTAAGTAAGATTTGCCTTTTGACATGATGGAGTGGGAAAGGATTTAAATAATTTTAAAAATCTTTGTCATTGCTGACTTTTCACTGCTTTGGCATTGTGGAAAATGTCCAGTTAAAATCTTAGGAAGTACCTGAAGTGATCAATAGCAGTCAGGGACCTTGAAAAGTAATGAAGAAACCAACAAAATATCTAGCTTTGAAATACTTAGAAAATTGATTGGACACACTCATGGGACTGGAGTCATTAATAAGGCACAGAGTCTTTCATCAGTCAGTCAGTGAGTCATTATGTTCCTATAGAAGTTTAATGTGCTATTTGAACCAGTATACATGTAGCTAAAATACTTGAGGTTAGCTCTGCTGACTTTAAAATTAAAGTAACACTTGTTTAAATGGTGCTGGGTAAAAATCAGCTGTAACACCATTAACTCATTGAAAATTTGGCTATTCAGTTATGGTCATTTTTTTTTTTATATGAAAAAATTTTCTTATGCAAGTTGTCCAAATAGAATTTATCCTCTCAGAGAGCTGGGAGGAAAAATGTTTCATATCTTGCCAACCTGATTTTCTGAATGACTTTTTAATGTTTTGAATAAATAAACTTACTTATGTTTGAAAATTTGAATTCAGTTCCAGTCAGAAAAATTCCTTATTTTCAGCTTAATCCTCCTTCATCTGATTCCACATCAATAAGCGAAAGAAAGAAGGAAGCCAAATTTTTCTCCTGATTTAAAAATAAAATTTTATTTTCTGAGAAAAACTATTTTGCTTCATAGTTTTAGACCATTTTATTGGTTGGTGGCAAAGCTGGGCTTTAGTCTTTGTGCAAGGTTTTTTATCAACAAGTTTAAATCCTACATTTCTGTTGAGTACACTTGGGTCGTTTGTACTCCAAAAGGTATGGCTGTTGCACAGGCAATTTGCAATCATATGCAGTAGAAACTTTCAGAATTTGCTTAAAATCAGGGAAAACGTGCTATTTAATGTAGGTGTATTGTTACTGACTCAGGACACTTCCTCTGAGCCTTCCTGTTCCCTCACTGGTGGTGAACAATATTCCAAATGTAACAGAGAGGTTTGCCATTGATCCAGATATTTTGATTTTTGGAAGTGTTATTAATACCGTAGACTTTCTTGGGTTTACACTGTAAAGAACACAGGTAAACATAAAGGGGTCAAATTTCTCTTGATCCTATGTGCAAATACAGAGTTTCACTTAATTCAATTCTTCTCTAAGCCATAGATATAACTCTTGGTTTGTATTAAATTAGCAAGATCTATGTTACAAACACATTGCTAACTTTCTGGTATTATATTTGCTATTAGAACAGGGGAAAACATATAGTTTTTAACTGTAACACAGGTACTGTACCTCCAAAAGCTCTGACTGAAACTGTTTCGGTTCTCAACACTGTTGACTTGGTTAGATTAGCATGAAATACTACTTTTTTTCTGCAGTGTGAGCTAAACAAAGAGACTAGAAGTGAACAAGCCATATATTCTTCAGATGAGGTTAAGCACAGTATTGATTGTTTTCTTTTTCTATATGTCAGTGCTGGGATTCCACTTATCTCCCTTAAATCCCAGATGTTCAGGAACAAACACGAATAAGAAAAGCCAGCAGTTAAACTCTCAGAGCCTTGTCTCCCCCAGTATATATCGACAGAACAGGACTTTCCGCTGTCATATATGTCTGAGTGAACATTGATTTTGATGCCTTACCTCCTGGTGGGTTCCTCTAGGCCACTGAGCAGAAGCCCTTGCTTTTACCAGCAGGATTCTGTCCTCTAATTACTGTGCTAATGAGGAATGGCAGAAGAAGGAGCACAACTTAGAGGAAGACACTCTTGCGGAGGCAAGCCTCCTGGGCTCTGTTTCTAAGGACAAATGTTGCCCCCTTCTTTCCTGTTTTCTTTGTTTTCTGCTTTAAGGAGCTTAGGCCAAAGACTGCAGGGCAGAAAATTTGAGGTGGCTTTAGTGCAGCTAATTAAGTTAGTTATGTTTGTACTGGCCTCACAACAGCTCCTTTCTTGGTCTCAGGCTGGACTGATAAGCTTGGAGGGATTCTGTGTGAGAAATGAAGAAAAGCATCAGAAGCTGAGGTGTTGACACTGGCATTTGGGTTTCCTGAATGCCAACACTCAGATGAGCAAACCATGCCAAAAAACAGAAATGTGTTTCCTAAGTTTGTGCTTTCTTGTGGTAGGGGGACACATGCTGCACACAGTTTTGGTTGTATATATAAGTTAACCTCTCAACTGTTTTTGAGACTCCTCTTTGACAGACATTTTCTACTTGCTTTACTCAGGAGGGATGCCACTGAGGGTGACAACTGTTGTGAAATCCTGTTGATGCCATTGGCATAACAGAGGTATCAGAGGAATTGTGGAGGGATGGCAGAGAGAAGGTCAGACAGGGAAGGTCATGGAGTTTGAAGGAATTCCATGTTCTTTATAAGTGAAGAAGTCCCACACTCATGGGTGGCAAGCTGAGCATACAATCTCAACCTCTGTGGAAAGGCAGTGCCACAGCTCCCAGAAATGAATGTGCCAGCTGGCTTGTGGCAGTGACTAAAACGTGCAAGAACCTTGACTTTTCTTTAATGACTGAGAAACATCCTAAAAGTGGTTACAACTTTGAATTGCAGCCCTTTACTTTCAACACAGCAGAAAATAACTTGCTTGTAAGAATGAAAAGCACCTGACCTCAATACCTAATTTGATCCATTTAGTTAGTACTGAAGTTAATAATCTACACATATATGTCGTGGTTTAAACCCAACCAACCATGCAGCTCGTTCACTCACTCAACCCCCCTTCCTTGCCCTCCCCTGCTTCCAGAGAGATGGGAAGAGAATCAAAAGAATGCAACTTCCACATGGTTGAGATAAGAACAGTTCAGTAACTAAGGTATAACACAAATCACTGCTGCTACCACCAATAATAATAATGATACAGGAAAAGAATACAGCATCCCATCAACCCAAACAGATAACTCATGACACCCCGCCAACCGAGTGCTGACCGACCAACTCCTCCAACCACTCTGAGAGAACTAGGCCTTCCGGATCCTCCCCAGTTACGTCCTGGGCATGACGTGCTAGGGTATGGAATACCTCTTTGGTCAGTTTGGTCCTGTCAGTACAGTCCTGTCCCTCCTTCCTCCAGGCTCATGAGGCTCACAAANACAGCATCCCATCAACCCAAACAGATAACTCATGACACCCCGCCAACCGAGTGCTGACCGACCAACTCCTCCAACCACTCTGAGAGAACTAGGCCTTCCGGATCCTCCCCAGTTACGTCCTGGGCATGACGTGCTAGGGTATGGAATACCTCTTTGGTCAGTTTGGTCCTGTCAGTACAGTCCTGTCCCTCCTTCCTGGAAGAGCATGAGGCTCACAAAGTCCTTGTTCAGGGCAAACATCGCTCAGCAACAACCAAAAACATCGGCCTTATCAGCCTTGTTCCCGGGTTAAGTCAAAACACCAGCTACTAAGGAGAAGAAAAACTGACTGCAACTGCTGAACCCAGGACATTATAGTAATCCATAGAAATATTAATCCACTAGATAGAAACAAGCTAGTAGTCTATTCTGTACATAGCAGTAAAGTAATTACTAAAGAAGTAAGTGAGGGAGATTAAATAGGATCATGAAATATACGCTGTAAAAGTTAGGCAGAAATGAAAAGCTTCAAATTTCTCACTAGAAGAACACAAAAGAGCAAAAGGTGGTTTTGTAAGCAATAAAAAACCTTCAGGTTCATAAAAGAGGGAAGAACAGGCTTACAGATCTGAGAGTTAATGGTATTTTGGAGTGCTGAATGAAAAAGATGCTGTTTCTTGACTTTTATTTTAGGATGCTCGAACACAGCTCTCTGCAGAGACCCTATACAGTCTTAATGAGTTAGTAAGAACAATGATAAAAGCCTGTTCAAGATGTCAGTGCTTTCTGTCTGGATCTGGGAAAATGTACAGCCCAGCACATGAATCTGTTGGTTTCCAGGCATCAATAAATTATCAGAGCCCTTCTAACAACAAAACTCCTATTGGCATCTCTGAGTGTCCAAATGGCTGAGTCTAGGTGGTGGTCAAGTAAGGGTGTAGCTCAAAAAAAATCAAGAAAAAATACCTTCAAGGACTGTATATCAGAAAAAATATTAATCTTGCTGTTGTAAAGATTTCTGCTTGTTTTGAAGTCATTTGTGGCACAATTGTTTGTATAACTAAATCACTTGATCTAATGAATAAAATGGGGTGTTGTAGTTTAACCCCAGTTGACAACTAAGCATCCACCCCTTATTCTATACCATTTACATCATGCCCAGGTCCCATACTTTCTGATAGACCATCACTTTTCCTGTGTTTTGATGTATACACACAGGTATCATTCCCTTAGTCTATGGACTGTTCCCTATAAAAGTCTGTTGAGTTAATTTAGTCTATGATTTTGGGTTCTATCAGTTATAAAAATCTTTCAGGGCAGGAAAGGTGGTATATGATGTTGGGTTATTGGATGCTGAAGCCAATTCTGATTCCATCACCTCTGCACTTGCCTGGTTTCATCAAAGTTCATTCTTCATTAATCTGGGTGATTTTTACTGAAATACCCTTGATATGGTGGTTTGAAAAGGAGTTGGGTTCAGGTCCTCAAATCCAGAGTGGCAGACATGGATATCATGAGATGTCCAGTGTGGTGGTGGTCATATAGCCGCCATAGAAGTGATAATATACAGTATTACATAGTGATTTACACCATACAATGTAATTTGTTGGCTATTCTCACTCAAAATCAAGCCCTCTTGAGGTACACATTGGGCTTCCCTATCTTCCTATATTACCTACCAAGTGCACCCAAGTCCTTGAGAAAAAGCAATCCCACAAACGGACTTGCCTCTGCTGAGGCAGGAATAACCCAGACAGTTTTCCCTAGCATATTTTTTATGTGCACTACAGGAAATTTATCCCCTTCTACAGCATGTAAAAGTTTGATTGGGCAGGGCCAGACCAATTGGTAGATCCTCTAGCGCTGACTAACCAAGTGCCTTTTTCTACATATGTATCCCAGTGATTGAAGGTCCCACGACCCATTGCTCTTTAGTGTGGTCTGTAATAGTCCACTGTATTGTTCAATTTTCCTGTAAGTTGGTGCACAATAGGGAATGTGATATACCCACTTGATGCCATGCCCTTTGGCCCAAGTGTCTAAGAGGTTGTTCCAGAAATGAGTCTCGTTGTATGACTCAGTTATTTCTGGGGTACTTTGTCACCACAAGACTTGCTTTTCAAGACCCAGGATAGTGTTCTGGGCAGTGCAGTGGGGTACAGTGTGTTTCCAGCCATCCAGTGGCTGTTTCTGCTGTTGCAAGCACATGGCACTTGCCTTGGCGGGTTGATGGGAGTGTGATACAGTCAATCTGCCAGGCCTCCACATATTTGTACTTTGGTCATTGTCCTCCATACCATAGAGGCTTTAACCTCTTTGCTTGCTTAATTGTAGTCCATGTTGCACATTCACGAATAACCTTGGCCATAGCATGCATTGTTAAGTCCACCCCTTGATCATGAGCCCATCTGTATGTTGCACCTCTGCCTTGATGGCCTGAGGTGTTATGGACCCACTGGGCTAAAAATAATTCACCTTTTTGTTGCCATTTGAGTCCATTTGAGCCACTTCAATCTTAGCAGCTCAATGACCTGCTAGTTGTTCTGGTGTTCCTCAGTGGCCTGTCTCTTGGGTACATGGGCATCTACATGACGTGCCTTCACCACCAGGTTCTGCACCCAGGCAATAATATCTTGCCACAGTGCAGCAGCCCAGACAGGTTTTCCCTCTGTGCTGCCAGTTAAACCGTTTCAATTGCTGCAACCACCCCCACAGGGTATTTGCCACTAACAGTGAGTCAGTTTAGTATCAAGACCATCACCATGCCTTGGTGATTGCAGACATACTGCTCTCACACCTGTGAAGAGAGAACAGCAGGCAGCTAAGCAAAATACACCAACAGGCTGAGTGTCCTCAGTAGGTGACCACATGAATTAAACTACCAGTGCCTCTTGGAAGGGTGGGTATGTCAGATATGGTTATCATTTCCCCCAAGATGTGTGAAAAGAAGAATATGTCTCATTATGCCTTTTTACATTTTTATTGTTTTCATTAACAGGCAATAGTAGAAAATTTGCCCATTCTGTCAAACAAGAAGTTTAAGGTTAGAATATTATTCTGTTCTACACATGGAGGGTGTCACAAGCATTATTGTATTACTTGGAAATGCTTATTTCTTGGTTCTGTGCTGGAATATATTTGCTATATATGTATAAATAATAAATACACAGGCAGCTATACTCTCTAACAATGCTGTTTCTGTAACAAACCAGAACCAATACACTTTTTTTTTCCCCAGGATAAACAATGACTGATGAATTTTTATTAGGTATCTTAAGTTTTCTCAAGAATATGTGCATCAACAACAGAAGGTTTTGGTTTTGGTTCTTGTTTTAGTATGCATTACTTTACATGTGGTTTGTCTTTACAAATAAATTTAAACACTGCTATTAATTTTTAATTGCTGGAATTTGTCTTCCCCTCCCCCTCCCCCCTGCCCCCTGCCCAGCTCCAGTCTTTCTATAGCTTGATTTTGCTTACTTTTTGTATGTTATGTTTTCATTCCTTTGGTAGACACTCAGTTCTTTCCAATACTGGTAAAATATCATTTCAGACTTTGCTTGACCTCTGCCTCACATCCACAGATTCCCAGCATAAATGATTTTCCAGTGCCTCATTTAAAGTTTAGCTCACTGTATTCCAGCTTTTCTCTTTGAGCTTTTCTCATTCTAGCTTTTCACTTTCTTATTGTAACTTCGAGTATACAGTTATCTGGTCCATGCCCAGCTGATAATTAGTAAGTGCCTCAGTGTCCAGTCGGCTGTTCCAGTGTCTGGATATAATTTGATGCCTTTTCCTGACACGAGTTGCTAAAATTCATTTCTAGCACTGCTGCTACAGTGTTATGTAGAGAAAAGTATAAAAGCTTTGCTGCTTTACAGGTTTGTTAACTCTTCATCTGTCTTTCTTTTCATGAAACCATTCTGTTTCCTGAAAATACAGCAGAAAACAAAGGCTAAATTCTGCTCATTCCTCAGTTTATTTCCAGGCCATATGCCCTGGCAAAGGCATGCCATTTGCCTTTTGTAGACTTAGCTTTGGAAGTAACCCTTCTGGTTTACATTTTGTCTCTGTTTCACTACCGCTGGTTACTGCAGCATTAGATGGTGTGTTTGAATTGTGTCCTAGCAAAGTTTTAAATATGGTCCCATTAAAGTTTCAAAGCTTTGTATGCTTTGCAGATTGGAAAATGTCTATTGTTTTTAATATTAAATTTTTTATTTTCCAAGAGTCTATAGGACTTATAGGAAAGCGGGACATTGCTCTCTCTGCTGTTATTTGACCTGCTCCCCCTTGTGTTAGCATGTCTCTGCTTGTGTAATGTGACCGTTAGGTTTTTGTGATATTTGCTGAAGGGACTATTGATTTACAGCAGATGATTACTTTAGGAATAATTTTTCAGAGAAATGGATTGGCACTGCAGATGATTAATGCTAGACAACCTACAGGTATTAAAAAAAAATTGCTTTAATTATTTGCAATAGACATTCAGAATGCCCATGCACCACCTGCTTTAATGGGCTCAGAAGACTTCAATAGGTTGACAGACAGCAGGGAACTATTTCACAGGACCATAAACCAGCCATTTGTTGGGAAAATATGCAAAATTAATATCTTTCTCCCAAACCTCTTGGGTATAATCAGATTTTCCTACTAAAAGATAAAATGTAATTTTCACTAGATGGCAAAACCATTCCATACCAGACATCCTTTGTCCCTATTGAGCAAATATCCTAGACAGAAAACTAACACTTGAACTAATCAAAATCTCTACAGTCTCCTATAACGTACATTTGTCTGAATATGGCAGACCAGCAGGTTCAAAGTGCTACTTTCTTCCAAGCCTTTTTTGGTTTGTGTCATTTTCTCTTGGTGAAATACACAAAGACATATTTACACTGGCTCTGGATGCTCTCTATCAAATAATTTTTAACCACAGTTTTGATCATTAGGGACTGTAGTGACAGGACAAGGGGTAACGGGTTCAAACTTAAACAGGAGAGGTTTAGATTGGATATAAGGAAGAAATTCTTTCCTGTTAGGGTGGTGAGATGCTGGAGTGGGCTGCCCAGGGAGGTTGTGATTGCTCCATCCCTGGCAGTGTCCAAGGCCAGGTTGGATGAAGCCTTGGGTGACATAATTTAGTGTGAGGTGTCCCTGCTTATGGCAGGGGGTTTGGAACTGGATGATCTTAAGGTCCTTTCCAACCCTAACTGTTCTATGATTCTATGATTCCTCACCTGTTCTCGGGCCTCAGAAGAATTATATGAGCTTATACAGGTTGAAGATACCCTTGTGGTTTGACAGGATTTTGGTCATGAATCCTGGCTAACTGTTACTTTAAAATTAAACTCTTAAGTTCTAAGACATCACAGGACTGGGGATGCTCTGACCACTGCAGGCAAATGAGCACCCTTTTCCTCTACCAACGAATCAGCAGGTGCCGGATAAGGCCATGTTCTGCTTCTTAGGTACTGTCATAAGCACTGCCACATTGTTTTCCTCTGGATATATTTTAATTTTCTGCTTAAATGTAAGTTACTTTATTCTATTCTGCATTCTTCATTACCTCTAAGCTCATCTCTAATCTTTTCCCAAGACTCTTCCTTGCACTTGCATTTGCTTTTACCAAGGGGTACAGGCTGCTGTGAATTCATGGGGCACTGGTGCATGCTCTGACACCTGAAAAACCTGCATAGGAGGGAACACAAGGAGAAACTCACATTCACCCTGCATGTGGCTTCCCATCTGGGGAGGCATGGGATGCTTTGGCCTGGGGTTGGTTGAGTGGTTGAGCACTGTGGCAGATGCCAAGCTGTGAGACCCACACTCCTAGAGATAGTCAAAACTCAGCAGGTACAAGGCCAAGAGCAACCGGGTCTGGATTTGTAGCTGGCTCTGCTTTCAGTAGGAGGCTACTTTATATGCCACCAGAAGTCCATTCCAGCCTCCTTCTCCTTCCCCTTATCCCTTCCTCTCCCTCTTTCTCCTGGTCCCTGTTTCTTTCTTCTCAATGGAAACAAAACCTGTAAATTTTCCCCAAGATGCTAAAAAATAATGTTCAAAATTGACATTTAATAAAGTCAGCAGTCAAAGGTGCTAAGTACAGCAGGACTGAACCCCACCGGCTCCTGAGGAGTTTTGAATAATAAACTAGTTCGTTGGCAAAAGATAGCTGAAGTCTGAGCTGGTTTTTTCATCCAAAGTCACACTTGTGACATTGTAATTCACATTAATGAGAAAGCGGTGTTTTGATACTGATGTGTAATTGGAAAAGGACAGCTGGTATAATTAAACCGTGAAAAGGACATAAAAACATAGCCAAAGGACATTATTTATAGGTCAACCCTCATTTGTAGGTTATTTTTAAGCAGAGATGCAGAAAGACAAAATCCAATCCTCCTACCAGTAAATCTTTGCCATGAAAGTTTTTCATTTGTGAATCTGCATTTCATCCTTTAAGTCCAAACTACACTTTTATTTATTTATTTTTTCTTCCTAGAGTCAGCCTGTTAGCCTGAATTTGAACAATTTACTTCATGAGTTTTAATTACTGTTTCTGAGGTAGTTTTGTTGCTAACCCTCAGTGACTTGGTCATTTTGTATGAGAAAGTGTTGGATTATTTTTTACTTCAACAAACATATTCAGCACACATCTAGCCAAGTCTTAGAATATTTTCCACATAGGTTGCATACAGTTTTCCCCTAGAGGAAATCTAGCAGGTGACTTTATTATATCAATTTGTGATTTAATAACACCTAGACTCATTTCTTAAAAATAAGATTAATAATTCCTTGGGAATTTGTAGTGCCCCAGGTAAATTCATTAAGTGGTCCTAGACAGGCTTTCATTTTTCAAAAGCCTCAAACTTTATTTTCTTTAATACTTTAATAAAAAGAAAGATATATTCTGAAGTAGTTTCATAGCAGACTAACAATTATTAAATACAATTTAACAGGAAAAATGCACCCTGACTTGTCTGGTGATTATTTCTAAAACAATCTAAAAAAATTCATTTTAAGTAAATAACCAAGGAAAGCTGGTTGGTGCTTGTAAGTGTAGAACAGTTATTTCCTTTGACAAACAGGTTAATGATGATTCAATTTGAGCATACCTCTTCATTTTAAAGACGGTGACTGTGCATTTTGGATGCTAAGTAATACATACATTTAACAGACAATTCATAAAAATAAAGCTCAGTGTCTGAAGAGAAATGCCATGAGAAAAGTCTGTGTTGCTGTTGCTGGCCATAGGAGTACAAATAGATTCACCTTTTATTGGAAAGTGGTTGGAATCAAATTAACCTCTCCTGTTGTGGAGAGCAAGCCTAAGTGCATCCGCCTGTCAGATGTTCTGAGGTGCCATTTCCTAGCAACTAGAAAATGCTAATTCATGACGTTGATTAAATTGTCTGGCTAGGCCAGACCTCAAAACTGCCTTTTTATGCTTTGGATTTATTTCTGTATTAAGATGCAAAGGAAGTAGGTTATTGCTGCAGTTCATATGTAAAAACAATGTAGATCATCATGGAAGTGGAATATAAGGAGGAAGAAGAGGATGCAAATATATTGACAGCCAGATGAAAACATAATGGTGAAAGGGATGTTGGTGGTAGAATTCTTGAAGAAGTTGTGTTTTTTATAATACAAGACAATTCATAAATCTTGAGTGCAGTTATTTTTGTAAAAGTCTTAAGCAAGAAGTACCTTTCTGAACATACTAATACTTAAAAAATGACAATAAATACTTTAAAACTAGCCATCAGCAACCCCTTAAACACATAAATCGATCAAAATCATGAAGTTTCACTAAAAATGTAAATATATTGAATGTTCAGTTTACTAGCTGTAACCACAACATGTGCTTCTTGAAAAGCCCCTCCAAAACCAACCTTATGTCTCCACTATTGTTCCAAGTGGTCTGGTTTCTTCCAAACTGAAGCTACCTATTTCAGATGCTGGCATGGCACTAGTTGGGGCAGCTCTACATTCTCATTTCTGGGTAAGAGCCTGAGTCCTTTTGTGGCGGGGCAGATGGGAAGGTCCAAGAGGGATGACAATGGTGGGAAAGGACTTGCAGGATTCAACAGGATGGTGGGGATTGAAATGTTAACACACACACCCTTTCAGACGTTATCATATAAAGCACCAATGAAGCTTATGTGTTGCAATGAGGTCAACTTTTCAACATTATACCAGGAATTGAAGGCCATCAATATGAAAATATGTCTTGTTTCAAAGGGTGGCTTCCCTCCTTCTGCTTCTTCTGTCAGTGAAGTAACTATTTGCTGTTGACATTAAAATGACTTAGATGTAGCTATGAGTTCTGACTGTAACCATGAGCTGGACATTACAGAGAAAGGATGAGTGTCAAGTGCCAGCAGATAATCTCTCAAGAACCTAAGATTGTGTTTACACTCAAGTGTCTCTGATGATAACAGATTTTAAAAAAGAAGGGGAGCATTTCTCCCTCTCAGCAATTATGACATTGGGAAAAGAGAAATATTTCCACAAGGCTTTGGTAGGCTTTCATGGCTGTATTCTCTGGTGTGTGCAGCTGCTTTCATTAACAATAAAGGAAATTACACAGTTGCAAGGTGGGGGGAAAGGAAGGGGCAAAAACGGGGATATATGGAGAAGGTGGAAAACTATGTTCTACGAGGAAATATAGGATTTGTTCCCTCCAGCCATCTTTTGAAATTGTTTACATATCAGAGGTTGTTAGGTACACAAAAATAAATCAATCAGTGTTTTCTGAAATAAAAACCTGGGTCAATGACTTGGCAGACTTCAAGTATTGTTTTCCCTCAATGTGGGTTATGGAAGCAGGAGAGTTGTTTTCAATTTAAAGCACTTAGGGATTTCAGTCTTAAGATGCTGATTAGTAATTTAAATAATGCATCATTTTTAGCAGAAATAATTATTCTACTTCATTTACATTCTAGACGATCAGTCAATGGCTTAGCACTGCAGCAAATTCATGCTAACATCCTCCGGGGAATAGTTTCCTTTGGCTGGAGTCTGTCAGCATTCAAAGTGCCTCTTTTTCTTGGGAAATCCTGAGAAAGTTTGAACAGTGTAATGTGTAAAGCCTCATGAGGATTTCTTACACTGCTATGTGATTTTATATATTTATATATATGTGGTTACTTGGAGGGAAAATGAGTCTGGTTATTTATCAGCGCACATCTAATCAATTGCCAAGTGTACAGAGAGTTTTTTTATGGCTGATTTTATTTTGGTAGAAGAGTGAAAGAAAAAAATTACAATGAATGCAGCAAAGATGCTTAATGTTTAGGGGCTTTGTTGCACCTGAATTCCTTTAGTATTACAGTACTTTTATAAACTGAAAATCCTTATTCTTCCAGAAGTGAATATCTTAAATCATGAAGTAGTCTGACACAAACACAAAACATTAAATTAGTAGTGAGTTTGCTTCCCTGAGCCATCTCAACTAGCAGTAGATAGACACAATCTCTGTTGGGGAAAGCATTAAAAAAGATGTGTATGTGAAAATTAGCAAGATATCAATAATGTAAATAAAACTAGCATAACACTGCACTGAAGTACCAAAGGAATTTCAAACAGGTAATATATGAGCATGAGTATTCAGCAGCATAAAATAAGACAACTGCAAACTAAATTATATGGTCTTACACTCCTTTGTCTGCACTTCACTATTTTCGCCACCTTGAATCTTATTCTCTTCTCCCTTGACCCTCACTGGCATTTTGGTTTTGATCTCTAACTAGACCAAATTTGACTTTCAAAAGCCTTGCACACAAATGTGCCAGTGGTCATTTTCCCACTTGCCTGTAAATAAGAGAAATGTGCAACTATGGCTTCAACGAAGCTTTGTCAATTTATAACTTTTGTCTGAATGTGAAGCAGAATGCTGCCACACAGTGAACTTTCTTTTCTGTACTTGTTTAACATCATTACTTGGGAATTTGCTTAATCCCTGCATTATTTTTTTCTGTCCACATACCATGGAATCACAGAATGGTTGAAGTTGGAAAATACCTCTGGAAACTGACTTACCTGCTCAAAGCAGGATCAGTTAGAACAGGTTGCCTGGGATTGAGTCCTGCTGGGTTTTGAATATCCCAAATAATTAGAGAATTCACAAGCTCTCAGGAAAATATGAGCCAATGCTCAGTTACTCGTACAATAAAAGAAGTTTTTTCTTATGTTTGAATGTTTTTCCCTATATTTCAGTTCATTTCCATTATCTCTTGTCCTGTTTCTGGGTACTGTTGTGAAGAGACTCTCCATTTTCTTTACCACCCCATTAGATATTTATACACATAGATAAGATTTTGTTGAACCATCTCATCTTTGAGCTGAACAGTCCTAGCTCTCTCAGCCTTTCCTCATACATAAGATGCTCCAGTCCTTTAATCACCTTTGCAGTCCTTCACCAGACTCACAATAGTAGGTCCATGTCTCTTGGATTGGTGAGCCCAGAACTGGACCTAGCAGCATAGATGTGTCTCACCAGCACTGGATAGAGAGGAAGGACCACCTCTCTCGACCTGGTGACAACACTCCTCCTAATGCTGCACAGAATGACACTGGCTTTCCTTGCCACAAGAGCATGTTGTTGGCTTATGCTGTCCATCAAGACCCCCATGTCCTTTGCTGCAGAGTTGCTTTCCAGGTGACTGACTCCCAGCCTATGCTGGTACTCGGGCTTATTTCTCCCCAGGGAAGAACTTGCTATTTCCCTTTGTTAAACTTCACCAGTTTTTTGTTTGTCCATTTTTTCATCTTGTTGAGGTCCTTCTGAATGACAGCACAACCACCCGGCGCATCAGCAGCAACTTCCAATCTTATATTGTCTACAAGTTTGCTGAGGGTGCACCCCTGTCCTATTATGTAGGTCATTAATGAAGTGGTTGAACAGTACTGGCTCCAGTATTGAGCCCTGGGATACATCACTAATGACTGGCCTCCAGCTAGACTTCATGCTTCTGACCACAACACTCTGAGCCCAGCAGTTCAGCCAGTTCTCAGTCCACCTCACTCTCTTCCTATCTAATCCATACTTCATCAGTTTCTTTAGAAACATGTTACTGGAGAAAATGTCAAAAGCCTTACGTATAGTCAAGATAAACAACATCCACTTTTCCCCCCTCATCTACCCACCAATCATCTCCTCATAGAGGGATATGAGGCTGGTCAGGTATGATCTCTCCTTTGTGAATCCATGCTGATTACTCCAAATAGTATTCTTGTCCTTCATATGTTTGGAAATAGCTTTCAGGATTATTTCTCAAAGGCTGAGGTAAAGCTAACCAGCCTGTAGAACCTTGGATTTTCTTCCTTGCCCTCGAAAACAGTATTGACATTGCTTTCTTCTAGTCCTCAAGGGCCTGACTTGATCACCGTGATCTTCCAAAGATAGTAGAGAATATCCTCACAATAACATCAGTCAGCTCCCCCAGCACTCATGCTGCATCTCATCAGATCTGATGTACTTGTGTGTGTCCGGGTTGCTTAAGTTTTCCATAAGCTGATCCTCTTCCACTGAGGGTAAGTCAGCCTCACTTTGGATTTTTCCACTAGTCTCAGGAGCCTGGGATTCCTGTAAGCTAGTCTTACTAATGAAGACCAAGGAGAAAGACATTGAATAAGTTGGCCTTGGTCCATTTTTTTTTAGGATGCTACCCTGTTCAGCAGCAAACCCATATTTTCTGTAGTCTTCTATTTCCTGGTGATATACCCGTAGAAGCCTTTCTTGTTGCCCTTCACAGTCCCACCAGATTTTGCTCCAGAAAGACTTTGGCTTTCTTTATTAGGTTTAAATCAGCTTCTACTATTTTTCATTGTGGGCTCAAGCTTACCTTAAGCCTTGCTTTTGTTTTAGTGCTTTCAATGTTACTGTCATAATTAAGGATCTAAAAGGTAGTTACTTTAACTCACTTCACAGTGCTGTTTGGCTTAAAGAAATAAACTGCATATGGTATTTCAAGGTGTGCTCTTACTGAACTCCCCTGAATGTTGATTCCCTTCGAAATCATGACTATTTTATAACTGATAATGCTGGTATCTGAACCATGGGAAAACACCAGAGGCTTCACTGTGCCTGTGAGCACTCTAAGCTCCAATCTGTGTTCCCTATGGTCTGAGCACTGTGCTTCTTTTATCACTGTAAAATGCCACCAAAACAATCCTGACTTTTCTTTCAGTTTTGTTACGAGATGATTTTATGTCATACATTCAATTTTTACTTTACATTAAACTCAAGTTCTTAATATGTGGGGGCATACTAATTGCACAGGGAACTGAATGCATGCATACAATGATCTAGTGCCTTGCTCAATGGAGGCAGATGATATTAGCTTGAATTGCTGCTGAAAGAGGAGAGACATGCCCCTTTTCCTTCTTTTTTCTGTCTTAAGGTATAGATTTTCTGCTTAAATGTGAACTGTTACCAAGTAGAAGAGACAAATGGCATTACAACGGGGAATGCAGAATACAGAATGTGTATGGTAGAGCACTTGAATGTTCTGCTCACTTTCATGTGAAGCTGGGGAAAATTATAAACCTTATGGAAAAAAATAAACATGCATTCAGGGCTTCTCATGGAATATAGTGTGTGCATTATCGTTTGTTCATTTGGACTCTGAATGTGGCAGATTTTGCCACTCCGGATCATGATGAGTCCTACTCTCTCTTAGGTGAGTAGGCCCATTTATTTCAAATAGCTTCTCTGTGTGCTTGCACTTCTCATCAGAGGAAAATATGCACAATAGTGCTCTTCTTTTTACCTTGAGAGGGAAGCTTTATGTGGAAGTTAGGGACAAACCGAGTTTACTTCACCAAAAAGTTTAAAAGCTATTATACAGTGAGAAGCTCTACAATTCTTTGGGAGTGGGAGCTGCATGCAGAGTACCCTTGAAAGCTGGCCAGAAATCTAGCCATCCCTGCCTGTGCTCCATAAATGATTTTTTCCTGTCTTAGCAGATCATGTGAGACTAGAGACTAGCAGATGGAGATACAGAAGAAGCAGATAAAGATCTGCTGCTGCAAAACTAGGTTACCTGTGTAAAAGTAGAAATTTTATTCTCTGAACAGACAGCAGGTTTGAGCATCCATGGGTAAGTAAATTGGCCTTATTTCGGCCTCCTTCTCTGTACAGCAGTGCAAATAACTATCTCATCTCAAGCTTAAGTGGAAAGTGGTGTGTGAGGGCCAAGGGAACTCAGAGCAACATTCATTCACCACTTTCAGGTGATGGAAGTGGTGAGCAGGGCAGGTCCATGGCAGTGGTAGCAGCTGTTCTCAGGAGATGGTGGAGGTGTTGTTTCAATTTTAAGCATCTTTTTTCATTTGACCACACACAAACTGTCTGAAAAGCTTGCACGTGTGGCCAGAACTTCTGAAGAATGTTAGGAGGACAAACTGCAATTTCAGATTCTGGCTCTGCATATCCTCAGCAGTTATTATGTGGTGACTTTTCCCATATGTATCAAGGCACACTTTCAAATCCCATCTCCATGGCAGCAGCATTTGTAAATGGGACAGAGCTGCGGTGATGTTACACAAAGAAAGGTACTGGATTTCCAGGGATAGGCTCAGGATATTGTGTGGTATGAGTATCACCTTGAAAGCATGTGCAGGTAGAAGCAATACAGGTGAAAAGATATGAAGCTATGGGGTTGAAAAGGGTACTTCAGCGTCATGTCTTCTGTGAAGGA
Source organism: Agapornis roseicollis (assembly GCA_002631895.1). NCBI lineage: Eukaryota > Metazoa > Chordata > Aves > Psittaciformes > Psittacidae > Agapornis > Agapornis roseicollis. The sequence continues at coordinate 70,706 of NDXB01007390.1, read as the reverse complement.
AGTTCACTTTTTAAGTGAAGAATCTGAAGTTTTCTTCACCCTTCTTCTCTTCCAGATACCAGACTATTTCCTCAAAACAAGTTCAGGGTGAAGATTTTCCTTTAAGGCATGAACAATTAGAGTATTCACACACTGCCAAACTCTATAGCTCATTATATTCTGTGTTTAACTCTGTATTCTGTTACTGTTCTTTTTAGTTCATGCATTTCTAGTGAATTTCTGAATACCTCTGGGATTCTAGAATTTACCATTTCTAAAACACCATGTAGGAGCCTACTGAAGTTCTGTGATACTAGGTAAGAGTGGAACTCAGTAAAAGCATGAAGCATTGGAAATGGTGGAAGGCAGTTTAATGAGACTCATTGGCACTGTCATCAAGATTAAAGCTTTGTAACAGTGATGGCTGGCATAATCAATCTCTAAATTCATTTTAACCCCAAACCTCTCCAATCTCACCATGAATCTTAACAAATAATTCTGTATTTTTAGAATAATTCTCAGAGGACATAGAATCACTTACTTAAAATTCAGTGCAGCTACAAACTACTTATATTTATTAGTCCCATAACTAATCCAGTTTATATTAAAATCTCAAACAACAATTCACTCTCTGGATATTTTCTGTTTGTTTCTTTTTTTTTTTATTTATATTGCACAAAACTAGGCTTGCATAAGCCAAACAAAATAGCAATGATTTTTCTTCGTATGTGAAATGAATGTTAGGAAGTTAGGAAATCCAGGGGATTTTAAAACCCTATGAGCCTCACAAGTACTTGTCAACTCTGACAGACACCTGGAGCCTCATGATGTTTATTTCGTAAGTGCCAGCCCAGTGTGAGTTCATGTCCATTCCCAAGGAGGTGCCTGATGCCTAGGGAGGGGGCTGCATCAACACTCCCTGGCTGCCCTGCCTCTGGCTGGAGCACTGGGATGGATCCTAGCTTTCAGGTCCAGTCCTGATGGACCTAGAAACTCCTTAAAACTCTCAGGTCACAGGGAGCCATGGTATCCTGCAGTGGCTAGGTAAGATTTGTCACTCAACTTGAAGATACAGCTCTCCTAGTTAGCTAATACAGGGACTGGATGGCCAAAGTCCCAAATAAGAGTTTGAGTTAACACTTCCATATATATGTACTCCAAACATTACTGGTGGTTTAACTGTTATGAGTGACCTGATGTATACCATGATGAGGACTGGAGTAAGCAAGCCCTTTTATACTCCCTATAAATGCTGGTATATGCAACTGTCAATCTTAAAACAAGAACCCTTTTTGTTCTACAAAACAATCTCTCCTACACAGAAAGCATGAGTGTCTAAGTTACTAGGATGAGCCAGAATCATCAAGAATGTCCAGCACCATGTTGCCATACTACTCTACTCCTCACCTTCAGGGTGAAGCTAGTGATAAAACAAAACAATGTTAAAAAAGAAGGCACAAATCTGCCTTGTGAACTACCTTTGTAGGTGCACAGGCCAGAATTCATCCAGCCTCCTTATACCAGCTAGAAATGGCCACCTAAAGGCTGTTGTAGGTTTCTTGAGGTATTAGTTAAAAGGGTTTTCCTGCTCCTAACTCTTTTTTTCATTGCACAATGCCAGCAACAAGGATGGAAACTACCAAATAAGCCTTAAAAGTGACCCTAAGGGAGCTCTCTGTAGTAGAACAAACCCAGGAGACAATCTGCAACAAGCTGAGATTTCACTTATATTAGCAGTGAAATTCAAAATGACAATACTTTCAGAAAGATTCCCCTTGCATGTATAACTAATTCCTGGGAGGCTCACTTTTGTGAATGGCATATGCTCTGCCATCTTTGATTGCAAGCTTATTTACTGGTCACCCATGGAATTTTCTTTCATTACTTCCACTCTGAATAAAATATTGCTGCTGGGCACCTCAGCAGTGCAAAGCAATGCAAAGGATAAACTGGCAAATTCAAGACAACAGGATCTTTCTCTCCTCTCTCTTTACCTAATAAAAAAGTAAGAGGTTGTATCTGGGAGATATTGACTAAAAAGGAAGCACTGTGACAAGAACTGCAAATCAAGCCTATGGCTCAATTGGCATTGAAGTTCCATAAGGAAGTTTTCATCAGAAGGCTGATGGCTGTGAAGTCCTGAGTCATAGAACTACTGCTGCTCCCACTGCTGGGAAACACTTGCTGGGAGCAAAGCAGCAAATATTGTTAGAACAGCTGCTGCTTATGCTTTGTTAATGGAGCAGAAAAAAATCTGCTATACCAGTTTCTTTTTTGTCTTTCCTGCACTTCTGAAATGCCTTATCATGTTATGGCATATGGGCCAATTTCACTTACAATGATACCTGTGTATTTCTAAGTGTGATCACTGAGGAAGTCCATTCAACAGGGTGCAGAGAAGAAAATTTGACCATCTGTTGATTATGAAGTCCCATGGAACCTTGAATCTCTTCAGGGTTATTTAGGACAAGAGAACCTTAATGTGCCGGTCTGAGCCTCTTTTGAAGTCTTTCAGCATTCTAATCAAGCAGTCATTTTCTAAGAGTGGTATATTCCCAGAGTTGTATTTCTTCATCTTCATTTAACTGATCACAGTATTCTTTGGGAAACACCAGAGAACAGGTATGTATCTTCTGTCTGGTTACTCTTTTACATATATTAGGACTTCCTTGAATGTATCAAGAGCAGCACCCATGACTGTTGGGCTCTCTGACTGATAACTGAGCTGGGCTGAGCTTATGATACGGCTTTCCTAGTGAGAAGCTGTTTCCAGTGAGGTGGCACACTTCATGAGTCACTGCAAGCAAGAAAATGAAAGCTGCACAAACAAAAATGTTTTTGACATAAAAAAAGTACATTGTTACTCCTGACTAAACGTCTGTTGTGCAATCAAGCTGGAGGTTAAAGACAGAGCTGACTAGCTGACAGGCTCATGAGAAAATATACTTCCAAATACTTTGATCTGAAAGAGCAGGTTTTCCACAAGAGATTTTTTAAATGTGGGAAAACAACTTCCCCCACCATATTTTATTACTTTTTAGCTTTTTTTCCAGCTAGGAAACATACTTCATAGCAATAGAGAAAATTTCTCCTACTACTACTATTCATGAAGCTACTTTGTCATGAATAGTTCTTAACCGCATAAATCGAAATTGCCAGGTTGTCTGGTTCTCATTTTGTTTGGAGGATTGCTTGAATGTGTTTGGAAACTGGATCTTTTGCTGCTGTTGGGTCTAACTGCATTTTGTACTTAACATGCACACAGAAGAAAAATATTTAATCCCAGTTGACTGTGGCAGAGAAAAAGCTTCTCCAGGCATCAGTTAGTAGAATGTTATGTAAGCCCATACATAAACTAGAAAATAACGTTGTCAAGATGTATTCCAGGATTTCGGCTCTTACCTATATCCTCATCCTGTGTGATTGTGTTTGACAATCAGTGGATCAAATGGAGACAACATGGAAAAAAAAAAAAACTAGCAAGAAACCAAAAGCAAAACCCCTGAGGCAGAGTAGGCTTGTTTTCTTCTACCTGTATTTATAAGGCAAATATGAGAGTAACTTATCTGAACTGGAGAGAGTGACTTGGGTGCCATGCTTTTTTTTTTCCTTCAGTTTCCCTGAATAAATGCTGATTCACTTAAAAGGAATATTTTGGGTTCTCAAAATGTTTATTTACCTCAATATGCATCAGAATACTGTTGTGATGTTCTTTTAAAAACTGTTTGTAGTGAAGTGACTTTTTAATGTGTTGCAGTTTAAATTCTGCTGGTAGACCTTATTATATTACTAATAGATGCTTAGAAAATACAGTAGCAACTTTACAGCTTGATTCCTCTATTCTTGACTACTTGAAATAGGGTCATGTTTGAATGGGGAAGTCTGTTTTCACTTACTGAAGGTGTCAGAGTAGATCAAGTGTAAGTGCGGTCTTGGGCAAAGCTGGGAGTATAACCTTCTGAAAAGGTTAGCAGTGGATCTGGCACAAGGTTTATCTGTTCTTCTGTGCATGTAGGATTCTTCACTCTCCTGCCTGTATTGCTTCTTTTCTATGTCAACTTACATGGTTGCAGCTCATTGCAATATGCTGTGGGACAAGTGCTATAATTTCTGAAGCTGCATGGTATCTGTTTCTGCGTAAGCCCTGCTCCCACCATCTGAGGAGGTTTGTGAATTCTCTTCTGCAGGAAAGGCTTTAGAGAAATCTTAAATTAGACAGTAAACCCTTTAGGTGATTGAGCAAGCTGTGCTGTCAAACCTAAAAATGCTATGTACATTCAAGTCATGGGCTGAAAATCCAGAACTCATCCAAACTGAGTCCAGTGAGTGAATGATGTAATTGTGGAAGAGTAAGTGATGTCTGCAGGGATTTTTCTCGTTTCTACTTTCTCAGAGTAGAAGTTATTAGTAGATTCACACTCATCATAATTTCTTTTTAGTTTTCAAAGGGTCAGATAAGCAGTGCACCACTTAGGAAGCTGTTATCCAGGAAATCATCATTTGTAAGCAATTTGTAAGCAATTGTATGCAAGTGTGATTAGATCATACTTGTATTCTAAGTACAAGCAGAAGAGAAAAAGTGAAAGTCTATATTAGCTGGGCTGGAGATGCAAAGGTGTCAAAAAAGTGTTCAAAAAGATATAGTCTTGCAGAGCTGTCTGCAGGGTGAATCTTGTGTGACTCTTTTCACGTTGACTGAGGAAACATCACTGTGGTGAAACATGTAGCATAACATTATCCTAGATCATAAACTTTCCTCAAAACACAGGACTTAGGTCTTGCAGAGTGGGGCATACCTAGTTACGCCCTAAAAAGTAGGTTTTTTTCCCCATGGTTTCCACACACTGAGTCTTAAAATCCTATCCATCTATATTTTCCTTCTGGTGATTTTCTGTGCAAACTTCTCTATCACTGGTTCTGAATCATATTTCAGTAGTTTGACATATTTGTTGCTACTGTCTTAAGCAACAGGAACAAACACCATCCAAACATTACCTTTAGTGGTAACCTGTGCCCATGGGCACTGAAGGACTGACATTTTGTTTAACAGAAGCATTAGGCTATGGTAGTCATCAGCTAGCTCTTTGTTTTGAAACGGAGGCTGAGATTGCTGTAGTGGGTTTCCTCGACTTCACGCTTGGTTTTCTGATATTGCTTGGAGCATGTCCAGTCTTCCTACCCTGCAATATGTTGCCACCCAACTGTTTTCCTATAGCACAAGTGATCCTTGGAATAAGTATCACACATTGAGTAGACCCGTGTGACTTGAAATATGCTCACGGGCATAGTTATTTGCATTCTTCTAGTCTCTCATGTTCCACCTGTTTCTAATTGCTTGCAGTCTTTGACTCCATGAAGCCACAGGTTTCTCAAGTTTTACTTGTGGCCTCCTGTGAGGTTGTGCTGCCTACCTGTGTCCTGTTGACAATTTAAAAGGCTCTTAGGTTCAGTCTGCTTCTAATAGGAACTATCCATACATTACCTTTAGTGGTAAACTGTGCCTGTGAGCACTGATGTTATTATTATGTAAATATAATGTCATGTAAATATAAAATGATTGTTATTTACTAGCAAGATGCCAATCAGCCTCCCCTTGGTAGGCCACAAATCTCTGTCTCAAGGGTGCAGACACACACAGGCATGGGGACATCATCAGAGCATATAGTTTCAAGGAGCCAGAGGAGCCTAGGCTCAGACCCCTTGTAAAACATTTCTGGTTTTATAGTGTGTATAATTAGCTGAGATATCTCTGCATGGGAATAACACATATGAGTATTTGAAGTCCTACAATTGCCCTGAGCCAAGTAAAGATAGATGAAAGAAGAAAGAAAAGTTTCTTGTGACCTTAATGGTGCAGATGGGAAAATACTGTCTCTGCAGCATTTTCTTGACAAAATGCAGTTTCAGAAACAAAACAGGAAGAAAGGACTGGTGACAAGTATCTGATACTGAACAGATTTGATTTGTTTCTAGTGGGAGGATTGTTCAGTTAAATCACCTCTTGTGTTTATTAGGATTCACTGAGGAAAAACTCTGTCCATCAATAGCCTTGTATTTTGAATAGTGATCTTCACTTTCAAAATTTGTGTGATAAAATATGACAGTTGTTAATCAAATATATCTAAATACTATCTTAAAAGAGAAAGATCATATGTGGCTAGTGCCAGGTCAGTAATTCAATGTCCAATGCAACAATCTGTATGTTTTCCTAAAATAGAGAATTTAGAGAAACATGCAGAAATTTCTATTTAGGCACACATAGCAAAAGATAACATAAAATGAAGAGGAATTTGCCAAGCTAGTGGCAAAGTTTTTAATCATTATGTAAATCTACGAGAAAGAAAAGAAATTCTGTATTGATGAAGAAAAGGATATGCTGACTTAAATTCAGAAGACACTGCAAACATACAGGTATAGCCAGAATGCAGAAGAATCCTGTTCATCTATGAATACCTAACTCACCACTTTCCTCCCCACTGAGTCTAAGGAATAAGCACATCTCAGAAATCAGAGCTGTGAGCTAGCTGTAACTGAAATAATTCTTATTTTATCAAAGACTGCATGTCTTTAAACCTGAGACCTTTCTCTCTCCAAGAACTCCTTTTCTGTGGAGTGATATTCAGGATAAACTAACAAGTTCTTCTTTAGCCTGTGATTAAAAAGAAAACACCTAATGCTTTCTAAGGTGCTATATTTCAGATGTAATGATCACCTGGACTCTTTGTGATTTTTTTTTTTTTATTTTTTCAAATTTCTTCTATGCTCAGGTTTTACTCAAGACCCTTTACCTCTAATTAAGCATTTTCTGTCATCAATAGCACTTTGTTATTTGTGAACCTGGTTATTTTTCCATCTTATTTTCTCTCTTTTCCAAAGCTGTGAGAACTAAATCCCAAATTAAGCTTTTTTGCTCTGACAATAGGTATGCACTTTTAAGGGGATCATTAATTTTGCTGAACTATATGATCAGTCTCAGCACACTCAGGTTATTCAAAGAACCTGTCAGATTCAATCTTCTTTGAGATTTCTGTTTTATTCTGCTGTGCTTTGGACTTTTTTGTGGTCTTTTTTCCTTGTTTCTGTTCAGATTTATTTTGCCTTTCTCTAGAAAAAGTCCCAACCTTAAAACAATAAGCTGAGATAGCTGCCTCTAAGGAATTTTCTAACAATCTTGGTGCATGTTATTTTATTGTTAACATAACAGTTTTACCATCATAATAAAACTTTTATTTTATTTTATGGGTTCTTTTTTTCTTGAGAACCAGAAAATTGCACAGATGATAGATGAGTACTTTATCAGAGTCTGTCAGTCACGATCATCTTTAGTAGTCTTATATGTTTTGGGAATCCTTTGAGTTTCAAAGTTTTAATATTTTGAAATCAATATTTCTTCTAATATTGATTGACAGTGAAGTAGGTGTCCTCAGAATATCTGTAACATCTTTTTCTGTTGCTTCTGAGAATATCTGCTTGCAACTTTCCTTGACTTTATCTCTAAATCTTCATGAATTTCCTAGGTTACTTGAGTATTCAACAGCAGCTGCTCAATTACGACATTGGTATTTAACTTGCTGTTCATTATACTTAGGAAGAATAGAGTGTCTGAATTGTAAACTCAACGAGTGTTACTTTTGAAAACAGAAAGGCAATTGATCACTGTGGTAAAGAGGACAGAAGTTAATTTAAATTTTATAGATGCTTCTTTTGTCTATATTGTGATACTGGTTATTTACTCTAAGAATAGTGTAATATGATAGGCTTTCTTTCAGAATAACACATAAATAATTAAGAGAGTCTTGACCAATGTTGTAAAATTAGCAAAAAAAAATAGTTAAAATAATCTAGGATATCCTATGAAATTCCCTGTTATCCATTGAGCACTTAACTTTTCTGTTGCTTTACTCTCTAAGTTTTACTCTTGATTGCATTTTGGAACTGTAATGAGATAAAAAATGCTTATATAATCTTGCACAGTCATTCTCAAACGGTGGCTTAGAAATGTAATTAGTTGAACTACTGACCCCAAGCAGCTAAAAAAAAGAAGTAAAGTAAATCATGTCTTTTTTAAAAAAGAAACTCATCTTTGAGTTCCAACATACTTATTCCTTATGGCAGATATGTATAGGAACCTGCATGTAAGTAAAATTTAATTTTTAGCAATGGTAGCTCTGGTTATTATTATTGTTTGGAAATGTTTTTTAAATATGTTTTTTTAAAACCATGTCTTCCAATGTGGACTTTATTTAGACATGACTTTGAAAATCTGCAAGCATTCTGAATGTCAAACACCAGTTGCTGTTCTGTGCCTTAACTCCTATCAGGCTAAGGATGATTAAAAACACCTACATGGCCTACTGACTCTGACATGATAAATGAGCCCAGTGTCACTTGACACTGATTTCTTAGTGGAACAAGGTGTCTAATTATGTGATTGGTACCTCTGTCAAACCAAGGCGATGGATTAAAAGAAACAAACATATCAAAGTCAGTTAGTTATTAATAGTTTTATCCACTCCAAACTGCTAATCAAAATGTCTTGAGAGCCTAATGGCTACTTTAACTCTAGTCTAGATGCTTCAACCATTTTAGATACTATCTGTTCCATTAGGCCATCTCACTGGTAACTATTTCAATGCTTAAGTCTCTATGAGTTTCACAGCCATTCCTTTAATAATGACGCAGTCACTAAGGATGATGTTGATGTTAATAAATAGACTAGGCACTAGGTTTTGCAGTGAACACTTTATGTGCAGAATTATATTCTGTTTTCATCAGCTTTATACACCTACATTTCAGTACTTTGTAATTCGGGCTCTTTACATTATTCCAAAATTTGTCTGAGTTATTTTCAGGTTTTAAATTGTTCACTACAGTTGGAGAGGCATTGCCGTTTTGACTATTCATTATTCCTCATTCGCTGCTTGTATTGGTCACTTAAATGCTTTTCTGTTGTTTGCTTCACTTGACTGGATGACTCCAAGCCTACAGCTGAATTTTAAAATAGGCAGTTAAACAATTTTAGCACAAATCAAGATTTACATTGGTTTCTCTGCCAGTAATTCTCTTAACCCACTTATGAAAAACAGATGTAAGGAAAAACAAACAACATGGGTGATGTTACCTTTTTTACTCATGCCTAATGTCCAATAGTATCTTACAGAAACTAGATGGGCTATGGTATTACCAGTACTGAGACAGGTCTGCTCTTACATTTTAACTTACAGCTTATAGCTTTTTCCTGTCATCATAACTTCCATCAGATATAAAGAAAGATGTGCAAGAAAATGTTTTAATATGTTATAGCCATACTATTAAGCTTATTCCCTTTTGCTTATTATAAAAACATTTCTCATATTGAAGGCATTTTATTAGCTCATACAAACTAATGGATTTCTCACAGTCTTCAACAGAGCCATACAGGTATATTTTTGTATCGCTTGAAGATCTTCTCCTAAAATGATCTTTTCAGACAAAATATGCACTCTTCTAATGGGCATGTGGGAGAGCTGAGAAATCTCACAGGTCCAAAGAAAGATCAGACTAAGACCTATCTCCATTAACCTAGCTATGAATGGGGGTGGACTAGTTCTTGGGCCTGGGGAATATCCATGGCCAAATGCTGGAAATTCGTCCCACACCTTTGCCTACAGAAATGAGGCTCTTCAGTGATTCCAGCCTGGCAGGCCAAGAAAGCTTAACTGAATCTTGTGGTTTTATTAAGGTTCTCACTCTTCAATACTGTCTTCTGCTCTGAGATTCTTAAAATGCTATCTTAACATGGGTAATAAGAAAAATTCATGCAAGCAAACAGTGTAGCTTTTAAAAATAGATATGTATTTTCTTTTTAAATTTGAGATGCTTTTTACATAACAGTGTCTATCTGTATTACCTACTCTGGGGCACTTTTGTTTTATACTCCTTAGCACACAAAAGGGCTTGTAAGGTACTGCCATGCTTTTTAAAAGTAAATGGATAAGTGTAATTAAATTTATACTTTGGGCTGTATTTTCAGTTCTCTGATTAATATAAGAATTTGACTGATTAAATACTCTCTGACTTACACTGCTTACTGTAAAATGATAACCCAAAATACTTCTAATTTGAACTGACCAAAGAATACTATTGCCTTGGTACTACGTGGAAGAAGAGATAAATGAGTAAAATTTGGGATTTTTGGCCCAAAATTTTCTCATATAACTTTGTCTGCCTATTTTTTTTTTTCAAATAAGAAAGCAGAACTAGATATTCTGAAGTAGCTTATTCCTTGTGTCAAATTGGAAATAATTTTTATTGAAGCAGGCAGATTTAGAATGAAGTAACTGTGTCCATATTGAAGGTGACCAGAGATGTTTTACCACTTCATCTGTATTGGCATGGTTAAAAATGTAGGTTTTAGCAATGTGCTATAATATGTAAAGCTGCCTGTGGACAGGTATAGACAAGATCTCTATCTACACAGCCCATGATCACTATTTGGGATTTTCTACTCATATATGAAACCCTCGAATGTTTCACATATTTAAAGTGTTAGGAAATCTGTCTTTTTCTTCAAGTAACAAGTTTTGAGAACTCCTCGTTAAATTATCCAGCCTATTTATGACTCACCATCATGGTCTTCACTGCTTATTTTACTTAATGGTTATTTCTTTTTTTTTTTTTTAGCTAACATAAGAGCAGCAGAAATAATGAAAAAGTTGGATAATCTCTTTTTTTTTTTTTTGTCATTTTGCTGATTTCAGTAATAACTTCAGCAAGTTGAATGAACAGAGTTAATGAAAACTGATACATAAGTTCTTGGATGCTTTGTAATTCTTGGGAAGTTGAGAGAAGAGTGACCNAATAGAAATAATGTAAAATTTTTATAATTTTTTTTTTTTTTTTTTGTCATTTTGCTGATTTCAGTAATAACTTCAGCAAGTTGAATGAACAGAGTTAATGAAAACTGATACATAAGTTCTTGGATGCTTTGTAATTCTTGGGAAGTTGAGAGAAGAGTGACCGCTACTAATATCTGTGGAGAAGGCTCAAAAAATCCTTATGTTGTTTTTACCTATTTGACAAAATTGAAGGCTGATGTGACTTCTGAAATAATGCAGTGACATTAGGAAATTCTGTTACAAAAGCAATATCAATTATAACAAAATCAAGTATCTAGTAAAATACTAATGACATTATAAAAACCCCATGATGTTCAGCGAGGAGTGCTATGAACACTGACTTTCTGCTCTGCTTTCCTCACTTTCTCATTATTTCTGAGAATTCAGCTGTAGACTGGGAGCCTGAAGGCAAGAACACCTTGGAAATGACACCTTAGCAAGAATTCTAACTTGAACATGCACTCCCACTCACCACCTGTGTAATTCACTGCAAGGAATGTTTAAGGTATTAATAGATTGCGAGTGATGCAGAAGCAGAGATCCCTGCCCAGACAGTATAGAATGCAGATCTGTGTGCACTGGTAAATGATCCTGCCAAAGCCACAGGGGACACTGCTACAGTCGCTGAGGTAACCCTTTGCTGGTTTCAGTGGTGCACATCTGCTTTCAGGTCTTCAGCCTCCACAGTCTCTGTCTGTAACCCTGTTGTAAAAGCGTTGAAATGCCTCAAAGGCTTTAGCTGCCTGATGACCAGGAGTTCAGGATCCAGGTATGACATGGTACAAACGTGTAACCTTCACCTAGATTGCTGAGAAAGAACATCCAAAAAGAACCGTGAAGAAGCCTGTATAGAGAAAATGAAGGTAAAAATCAGGATTTCAGGATGGAATAGTTAGCAACTCAAGGATTCAAAAGGGATAGCATTGATAAGGTATGAAATCTTGAAGAGAAAAAAAACTAGTGAATGATCAGGTTGTCAAGTCCACCTATTGGTGTGATCTGCATCAATGGATCTGGTGAAGACAGTAACTCAGCAATACTGAGAGTCTGTCTCTGTGGGCTGTGGTAGCTGCCCCTTCCCTTCCTGCCTGCCTGGCAAGTCTCCAGTGACTTGTCAGGGATGGTGACTGCTCTAAGGCCTAGCTCAATAGCTTGGAGAACACTGGCTGTATTTTGTGTGACCTAACCCGTGGATAATTGGTTTTTACTTTGAAGTTGCATATGTTCCTGGCTAAACTTGTGCCTGGCTAAAGATGCTGTAGCAAGTAGACCTCAGAAAGGGTTTGTAACACCTCCAACAGTCTACTTCATCAAATTAATCTTTTCCTCAGCAGGGCTATTAAGCCAGGGCACTGGTAATGCCAACTATCCCTGCACTTTCAGACTGGTCTGGTGGCTGTCCCTGGGGCTTACTGAGCACTGCCTTGAGTGGTGTTCTGTCTGAGCAGAGGGGATACTGGGGAATATGTCTTCACTGGAGTTAAAGGTAGCAAGATATCACTAGAAGCATGGACCCCACAGATGGCTAGCAGCCTCCAAATCTACCTGCCTTATGGGTAGGCTTTCTAGACTTTGCTCCATGTAACTCTATTCATACAGGAGAGTTTGAAAGAAGCCTAGGTGTTTTAACTGAGCAGGACATATGAGGTAACAGGAATGTTCGCAGACCCTGTGTGAACAAATAACCTACTACAAGGAAAGCTTAATTATTTAGGGCAAAAGCTTGTAAGAAGAAAGGATGCAATAAGTTGACTGCAATTAGGTCAAGGCTGTATAGTGCATGTCTGTCTTCCCATTTTCTCAGTGTCCTAAAGCACTTGCACAGCAGCTGGGATGCAGGAGGCAGTCTCATAGTCACCAGCCATGTCTGTCTTGCCTGGTGTCACAGAAAAGGTCTGTCAGCTGTGCAGGAGCATCTTTTTTATAATCTTGCCACCCCTTCAGGAACAAAAGTCACTTCTGAGCTCTTTAGTGACACCAGCACTATTCTCTGCAGTGGCAAAACATCTGTGTCACAGCTTGGGAGTAGGATGCTCTGATGCAAGTGCTCTCTCTTCTTGTTTGTTTCAAGGGCATTTATGCTATTTCCAAAAGGAAAAGAGTTATCCTCACTAATTTGAGCAACCTGGTCTAGTAGAAGGTGTTGCTGCCCATGGCCAGGGGGTTGGAACCAAATGATCCTTACGGTTGCTACCAACCCAAACTATTCTGTGATTCCATGATTCTATGATTTTTTTCTTCTTGTTTTCCCCTATTTCAGTAGTCCATGCTTTCACAGGAAAGACTAATGACTTCTTGTGCAGTAACGTCACTTCCCTGACTAGATTGTGTTTGCTATTCATAAAATCATTGTGTATCAATGTTATTTAATTATCAAACAGCAGCTTCTTGTTCACCATCAGCACACATCCAGAGGAAAGACTTTACCTGCATATATTGAGACAAATTCCTTCCTGTGAAATCTCGCCGGCTGTGCTTCATGATCCTAGACTGCCTGACATTTGTAAACCAAAAGGGTCAAAGAGATCAAAACACACTGCAAAACACTCTAGATGGCTGCTCCATTTTCTGACAGGATCACAATTCCATTGCCTGGTGGGTTACAGGAAAACAAAGGACATGATTTTTTATCACCTTGTCAGAATCTGTACTTCAGCTGGAATTCAGGAGTGAGCCTTTTGTGTTGTTCTGTCCTACAAAATAAGTATGAAAGAGCAAATATGAGCTAAAGTAAAACCCCTTTGGTCAGGACAGCACAGCAGCATACATGGAGAGCTGTTAAATTTTGGTTGCATGTTCCAAACCAGGTTTAATTTAATGACAAAATGGCTGAAACAAATTCAGGATCTTCTGAGGTAAGGAAAGAAAGTGGGGAGTGAGAATGGCTCTGAGTCATAGATGAGTCCTAAACTTGGAGGATGTGCACAAACATTTTCATTGATCTCAGTGGAGATCACTGCTTGCATAAATACTTCCGGATCAGGCCCATTTTGAGTGCTGAGTCAGCCTAAGCCTCTCAAATTTATTTACTTTATCAAGTAGTTAATTTGGTAAGTGTGGGAAGATATTTCAATTGCTTGTATGCTGTGGCTCCCCCAGCCTGATGCTTAAAGAGTCATGACTTAAAAAAGTAAAATGTTTTTATGGGGAATTAAGGTAGAAGAGGATGATTATTCACCTTATTCCATTTCTCAGTGTTTGCAGAGAATCAAAAGCCTCCTGGCATTACAGGGGTTCTGATATTCCAAATAATATTTTATGATAAGAGTCACTTGCAAGTATTACCTGATCTTCTTTGCACTGGTAAATATTTTCAGCTTAAAATCGAAAAGGACATGTATTTGTCTAAGAAAAGAAAATGCTCTTGGCAGTAATGTATATGTCAATGTGTACACTTTCTTGACAAAATCCTGAGATTGAATAATACCCAAAAGTTCTTATAGGTCTTTCCCCATGAGAGTATTTCCCACAGCATTTTGGCACTTAGGGACCTGCATTATTTCTGTACTTATATGCTGTCCTTGGTCCTTTACCCAGAAATCATCACATATTTCAGAGTTCACAGCTGGCAGAGATTCACAGCTGGCAGAGATTCACATCTGTGGACATTTGTGTCTGCTATGGCTTGTATCCTACAGAGGAGTCCACCTGAAAGGCTTCTGTAGAGAATAGGTATGTTTAGCATTAATATGTTTGTGATTTTTACATATAAAAAGAATGATGTTGCAGAGGCTTTTGTAATACTCTAATAAGAATCTGCATGTGATCAGTCAGTGAAATGCAGTTGGTTCTTTTACATCCATTAGAAAGGAAGGGAGTTCATATTCTCCAAGATTCCTTCATAAATATTTAACAACAGATTAGATCATTAGGGTTTGTGACTTGCAAGCCATTGATCTGAATCAGATTTGCAACTGTGATACAATTTTTAAATTTATAAAGGGCTAAACCAGACAGTTCTGTCCTAAAGGAGAAAAGCAGAAAAAAAATATGGTTGAAAGCTGAATAGTGATTAGGGGATTTAAAATGCAGGACAGGAATAGTGCCAGTTTAAGAACAGCTTTTCATGGAAGATCATCCCCATAAACAAGAGATGGAAACGATAGATAAAGTCATGCCTACTATGTGAATATCAGCTGTCCAGTACAGATAATATGTTTACGAAATCATTATAGTTGGACCCTGCTAAAGCCTTCATCCCGTTCCAACAGTTTCAATTACTGGCAAATTACTCTATTATTTGTTTCTGATTTGCCTTATTTTTCAAAATGGTTACAAACTGGTTCCATGGAGAACATGTAACAACTGTTCAACATGATAGAGCATAGAAATGGACAGGAACACCTCACCAATATTTACAAATATGTAAAGGGTGAGTGTCAGGATGATGGAGCTAGGTTCTTTTCAGTGATGTCCAGTGATAGGACAAGGGGCAATGGGTGTTGACTGTGCTGTGAGGGGGGCTATGGGAGGTGCAGGGTTAATAAAGTTCTGGGGGCGCTGNAGTGTCAGGATGATGGAGCTAGGTTCTTTTCAGTGATGTCCAGTGATAGGACAAGGGGCAATGGGTGTAAACTGGAGCATAGGAGGTTCCGTGTGAACATCAGGAAAAACTTCTTTACTGTGAGAGTGACAGAGCACTGGAACAGGTTGCCCAGGGGGGTTGTGGAGTCTCCTACATTGGAGATATTCAAGGCCCGCCTGGACAAGTTCCTGTGTGATGTAATTTAGGTTACCCTGCTCTTGCAGGGGGGTTGGACTAGATGATCTTTCAAGGTCCCTTCCAACCCTTAGGATTCTGTGATTCTGTGGTTTGCAGAGCATCAGTTTTCCTTCAGTTTTTTTTTAAATATGATCTTTAAGACTGAAGTATATTTGTAATCATGTTATGTTTGCCATTGGGAAACCATGAGAGGTCTTGCAATTTGCTAAAATCACACGTCTCCAGAACTGCTTACATCTCAGTTAGGCTGCACACATTCTTTGTGTAAGTCTGACCTAAGTTCACACATCTTGGATGAATTTGAACTCTTTTTTTTTGTCCAGATTGGTATAACTTTGAGTGAGTAGCACTCAGGTTAACGAGCTGCTCAAAGACTTCTGCCACCCATTTTGTGTGGGTACAATTCTCACGTGGACACTGCACTATTTATGTTACAAGTGTTTTTTGGAAGTCTATTGAAATACATGAAGAGTGATTTTAAATGATGGAAATGTACATAAGGTATGTTCTTGACAAGCCTGTAAGCACATTTTCTAAAAGAATGGATGAATACAATGTGAATAGAAAGAGACCTCCACTGAAATGAGTCTCACTCATCAATGAAATCCACAGAACAATTATAATGAACTTTACAAATGAGCAGTGAGTGATCATGCAGACAAAATGCCTTTTTATTTAAAAGAAAAAGAAACAAAATCAGTGTTTTACCAGTCTTAAGCAAAGTTCTTAGGAAGATGGAGGACTCTTTCTCTCTGAGTTGCTTTTGCAAAAGACTGCAGTGTTGACACATTTCCCCATTTGTAGACCATAAGATTGACACTAGCATGAAGGACTCTTTTGATGCCAGATGCAATTTTCATATGCAGCCCTTGCTTCAAAGTTCTAGGAGGTACCATCTTTTCAGGGAGAGATATCTTTGTTTCCCCTAGTATGGGAAGGACTTCTTCCTGTAACAGGTTCTCTGCTGTTCTGGAGCTTCCACATAGGCTTCAGAAAAATAGGATCCTCCCTACAGCAGTTTTCCTTAGCATCCATGCCCTTCAGAAATGTTATATGAGCTAAAATTACCTGGTTTTATACCAAATTTAGCAGATGTTGTCAATGGCTTATTAAGGTACTACCTGAACATTTATTTCTTATTCCCTCCATTGACACAGTCACCATGGGAACAAACTTTAGATAAATACCCTCACCACCTCATAATTCTGGGAGCTGTTGGATTTCCCTGAGTGTCATTTGAAAGGCAAATCTGGCCTTATGAACCCATGCCTGGCTTGTGATGAATCTTTAAATATATGAAGGGCTTTAATAAACCTTTTTTTTTTCTAATCTTTTAAGTCCAATAATACTTTTTTTCTTTTTTTTCTTTTTTTTTTTTTTTTTTTCCCTTT
>NDXB01007390.1:26362-49527 GCA_002631895.1 Agapornis roseicollis | reverse complement strand
GCGCCTTCCTTTTCCTTTTTTTTTTTTTTTTTTCTTTTCCTTTTCCTCTGCTACAGTTTAAACTAAATGCACAGGAATGAATGCCTACTTGTGGCTGGACTTCCACAACATCATTTGGAGCTAGCTGAGACTTTTTCTGAATACTGACTTCATGAAATAACAACTCAAGCACAGTAAGTAAAGCCACAGAATGGTACATCTGCAACATCTAAAATACCTTTCTGACACCCTGAGCTGTTGAGTAACATCATGATAGATGAAGAGTTTTCTTTCTTTTCTGTGATTCAGGGTTTCCTCCGCTACCATGCCTCTGTCCACACAATGGATGAATGGGAGAAGACAATTCACAGAAGGTTTCCATATATACTGACAATATAGAAGAGTGAAAAATCTGAGAGCATGGTCAGTATCCAAACATGTGAGAATGGTCATCAATAATTCCTTCATCCATTCAGCCAGCATGGCTTCACTAAGGGGAAATCCTGCCTGACCAATTTGGTGGCCTTCTATTATGGGGCTACGGAACTAATGGACAGGGGTAGAGCAGTTGACATCATCTACCTGGACTTGTGCAAAGCATTCGACACTGTCCCACACGACATCCTTGTCTCTAAATTGGAGAGACATCAATTTGATAAGTGGGGCAGTCGGTGGATAAAGAACCGGTTGGATGGCTGCACACAAAAAGCAAAAAGCTGTGGTCAATGCCTCAGTTTCTGGCTGGAGGCCAGTAACAAGTGATGTCCCTCAGGGATTGGTGCTGGGACCAGTCTTGTTCAACATCTTTGTCGCTGACATGGACAGTGGGATTGAGTGCGCCCTCAGCAAGTTTGCCAATGACACCAAGCTGTGTGGTTTGGTGGATATGCTGGAGGGAAGGAATGCTATCCAGAGGGACCTTGACACGCTTGTGAGGTGGGCTGATGCCAACCTCACGAAGTTTAACCATCCCAAGTGCAAGGTCCTACACCTGGGTCGGAGCAATCCCAGGCACAGCTACAGGTTGGGCAGAGAGGAGATTCAGAGCAGCCCTGCAGAGAAGGACTTGGGGGTGGTGGTCGATGAGAACATGAACATGAGCCGGCTTCAGTGTGCGCTTGCAGCCCAGAAAGCCAACTGTATCCTGGGCTGCATCAAAAGGAGCGTGACCAGCAGGTGGAAGGAGGTGATCCTGCCCCTCTACTCTGCTCTCCTGAGACCTCACCTGGAGCATTGTGTGCAGTTCTGGTGTCCTCAATATAAAAAGGACATGGAGCTGTTGGAACAAGTCCAGCGGAGGGTCATGAGGATGATCAGGGGACTGGAGCATCTCCCATATGAAGACAGGCTGGGAAAGTTGGGGTTGTTCAGCCTGGAGAAGAGAAGGCTGCATGGAGACCTCATAGCAGCCTTCCAGTATCTGAAGGGGGCTTGTACGGATGCTGGGGAGGGACTCTTTTATTAGGGACTGTAGTGACAGGACAAGGAGTAACAGGTTCAAGCTTAAACAGGGGAGGTTTAGATTGGATTTAAGGAAGAAATTCTTTCCTGTTAGGGTGGTGAGATGCTGGAATGGGTTGCCGAGGGAGGTTGTGAGTGCTCCATCCCTGGCAGTGTTCAAGGTCAGGTTGGACGAAGCCTTGTGTGGCATGGTTTAGTGGGAGGTGTCCCTGCCTATGGCAGGGGGGTTGGAACTGGATGGCCTTAAGGTCCTTTCCAACCCTAACTATTCTATGATTCTATGATTCTCTATGCACTTTAAACCTGGCTTCTTTCCACAACCTCCTTCAGTCAGCCCTGAGTTATATATTGATATATACAGTTCCGTGCAATAAGAAGCCCATAATTTGGGTCAGAAGCCCAAAGTGAGGTCAATCTGCTGCATTCACAAGGAGGCTTACAGGCTGGCACTGTCAGTGGTGGCTTTCAGACTCACCTTCTGCATCCCTTGGTGACCAACCCTGGAGTTCAGCTCTTATGCTCAACTCCAGAAAGTATGGGAACAACTTCTCCACAGCACAGGAATGATCTTCCTCCTATTTCTGCATTAGACAGCACAGTTACCCATTTCAGTTTTGTTTTATTACTTCTGGAATGAGTTTACTTCTTGTTTTAGGCAACAGTTAAAATCTAGACGATCTGAGATTATCTGATTGGGGGGTAAACAGAATTCTTCCTCAACGTAATTTCTGTGGAAAAATTGATCTTTTCAGTTTTAAACAAACTCTTTTATTTAAAATTTACTCACCTGTAATTTTCATGACTGATCCCTCTCAATATACTGTGAACTTCTGTCAAGTAATCAAATATTTGTGTACCTACTTAACAGACACCAGATTAATCTCTCACTTCTAAGGCAGCTTTTTAAAATGTGATAGTGGTTTGTGTCATACATCTTGAACTCCTCTCAGGTCGCAAGTGCTGGAACCATGACATTCAAAGGAAGTTTTTCTGATGAAATGTGTTAATACTTTACCATATGTAGCCACTTGTGATTAATTACTTTGGCATTCACTGTAAGAACATTAACCAAGATGAACCCATTTGGTGTTAATGTCAGTGTAACATATAGCTCCCTGGATAACCCCTTGGAGTTTAACATTCATTTAGAAAACACTTTTTCAAAAGAGTTTTATACTATGACTTGATGTTTTAAAATTAGCAGGCAAGCCCTTTTGGATTATATTTTTCAGTTCTTCCTTAATGCTGTGCTCACTGACTAACCTGTTTTTCAGGACTGAAATCTGTTCCTGAGAGAAAGGTTGAATGGCAGTCCTACAGCAAGCTCTAAAATCGTGTGTATATTACATACTTCACCTGTTTCATGCACCCAAAGGGTTTTCTTACAAATTACTTATGCTTTTGCTTGTATTACTGTCTTCTAAAATGGATCATATATACCCAAGCAATAAACAGATGTTTATTCCTTTCTTGAGTACTATTTGGTCCATGTGTCAGCCCTTTTCTTTGGTCAACTGAAACAGTGTTATGTTTTATTTAATCTATAATTTGTAATGCACTTCTGCAAATGGTGGAAAAATAACTCTCTGTGCTCTCCCTTCCTGGTACACACTGCTAGCACGTGTTGTGCACTGTGTGTGATGCATGGTCCAGCCTGTGGACTAGACACACACAAAAGGTGGACACAGAAATTGCTCTTTGTGTATGTACCAGGAGTACTGTGAGGAGAGACTGTAGAGTTTCATCTGTGATAACCAGTAGTGAAGGAACAAAATTTCTATGCCATATCATACTTAAATTAGGTGAAACCTTTTTGGACACTGATAGTAACACAGCCATTCAGGGATAATTGTTTGTTTCTAAAGATGCTTTGTGACTGAGTAGTTAGGTAGATTTTAATCCATTCAAGGTATTCTATTCCCCATCGAATGCCAGGTTGTGCTAGGTCAACTACTTAATTTCATTTAAAAAAAGTGAAGTTAATATGACAAGATTTATTTTCCATAAGCCATGCTGGCTGATATTAATTACATTACCCTCCATTAACTCTCCTCAATTGGTTGTTGCATTATTTAGTTGGAGATCAACATTGGAACAGAACATCCCATTTGTCCTTTTAAAAGTGATGTCATCGGTTTTTTTCTTGCAGTTTTCAAAGATATCCACTGAGTTTCAACATTCCTTGAAAACTTACTTTCCTGGCCTAGTAAGCTTGATTGGCATTTTAAAGAAAGGATTTCAATTTACCTATGCATACATATTGAAAAAACCTCTTTGGAATATCATAGTTTTACTATGTGTTTAACATTTTAATGTGTTACTATTGAAAAGGAATTTACTTCATCATCACTATCTGGGACATTAAAGTGATCACCTTTGCCCCTCATACATACAGGAGAGAAATATTTGCTGAACACTCCTGTCCTTTGTGCATGATTATTGATTGCTTTCATAATTTTCTCCTATTACTGGACCTGTACTGTCTCCCAGGGGCAATTAGTTTAGCTGCACAAAGAATTGCAATCCTAGAGGTTTTTCTTTTTCAAATATATTTGAAAGATCAAGAAAAAACCTCCTAACAAGTGTCCAAGATCTCCTTTATCTGGTTTAATTTTGAGAGTTAGATATGTCTCCATGCATTCCTTGATTTCTCCTATTAATTTTCTAGCTTCTAAATTATAATATTGTTAAAAACTTTGCCTTTGGTTCACATTGCTATATATATTTTTATAGTTGCTTTCCATTTTTTGTCTAAAGTAGGGTTTTGTTTTTGTTTCTGTTTACAACCAATGTCACACTGCCTCTAGATACTTGATGTACATCATGGATAGACTTTTTTGACCATTAAAAGAAACATTTTTCAGCTTTTACTGACACATTTGCTTTCTTATTGTTGTTTACTTACAGTATTTATTCCAGCTGATTAGGCTTAAAACTATTTCTAGCTTTCTGAGCCCCGTTCTCAAAGAACTAAACATATATTTTGCTGAATGACACTTTATTCTGTTTGTAATATAATAAATGCAACCACTAATTTAATGAGATCTCTAATGAATTCCTTTTTCTCTGTCATAACAAGGTCTGAAAGGTTGAATACAACTTCTAAAGCTGAAAGTTTTCATCTAGAATCTTTAAAGAAACCCAGGCAAAGTTTTAGTACTGTCAGTGTGAAACCCTCAGCCATATATCACATGGTAATTGTCCAAAATAACATTCTCTTTTTGCTTAAGTAGTGTTTGACAAGGGGATCAATGCAAGACAATATAACGTATCTGCCATGGTACTCTTAGGGAACAGCTTACCTAAAGAAAGGTGAGGCGCAATAAGGATGTGTCTGCACCTGCAGAGGATGACAGTCACTGTTATGCATGAAGAGAAATTCTACTTCCTTTTAACATTTTTAAATAAATTTTCTTTGACGGATGAAGTTTCATTTCATCTAAGAACTAATTTTGCCAGTTTCTCTTGAACAGCAATGGAGATTCCAAGTATGGAATTAAGCAAATAGTGTAAATACGCTGTATTTTCACAAATCTTTTAAGTTTATTTTCCTCTCAACTTCAAGCAGAATTTTAAAAACAAAAGTTAAAATATTCCAAAGGAAACATGCAGCTGGAAGATTTGTCATTCTGTTGCCTGGGGCATATAAAAAATACAACTGAATCAATTACTACCATATCACGAATAGGACAATTTCCAAATAGAACACTGGAAAGGAAATCCAATAACACAAACCAGTTAAAATGTAAACTCAGCAATAATTTTCAGAACTAAGACATCCAATAATTTAGTGCACTACCAAAAGATCAAATAAACAAAAAATCCCACTACTCTTCCAGATTTGTTAGTTCTCAGCTACAACCATAAAGAAAAAAAGGAGAAAACTGGAAAGGCAAACATATACTATCTTCTCTCGTTTTCTAAAGAATGCTTCAATGTAAGCCCATATATGAAGATTATAATTGAACCTACAGAGGAAAAGATAAAATGAACCCAAAAGTAATATTCTTTATCTTCTTGGAGGTCATCAGCAAGAAAAACAGTTGCCTTCTTGTTACATATAATGCAACTTCATCTGTGTGATTAGTTCACAATAGCATACAAATCCAAATCCATAAAACCACAGAATGGTTTGGATTGGAAGGGACCATAAAGATCATCTAGGTCTAACCCACCCACCCACCACGGACAGAGACACCTACTGCTAGACCAGATTGCTCAAATAAATGAGGATAATCCCTTTCACCTGTTGACTGTCACCAATCACCTTATTTAATACGTGCCTTTGATTAGCTTCTAGGAGGATTTGTTCCTTGATCTTGTTGGGCACAGAGGTGCGATTGATCAACCTGCAGTTCCTTTGGTCTTTCATTTTTCCTGTTTCAAAGTGGAGTTATATTTCCCCTTTTCCAGTCAGTGGGAGCTTCACTGTTGTGCCATCACTTCTTGAGTATGATGGATAGTGGTTTAGCTATTTCATTTGCTAGTTTCCTCAGGACCTTTAGATGCATCTCATCAGGTCCCATGGACTTGTGTGCCTGCAGGTTCCTTAGATAGCTTCAAACCCAATTTTTTCTTACAGCAGGTGGTTCTTCATTCCCCAGTCCTTGCCTTTGCCTTCTGTGACGTGGGTGGTGAGGCTGGAGCATTCACTGGTGAAGACTGAAACAAAAAAGTCATTGAGCACCTGAACCTTCTCCATATCCTGGGTTACCAGGTCTTCCACTTTCTTCTGGAGAGTGCCCACATTTTCTTTGGCTTTTCTTTTATCACTTGTGTACCTAAAGAAGCTTTTCTTGTTGCCCTTAATGTCCCTAGCCAGATTTAATTTTATTAGAGCTTTAGATTTCTTGACCTGATCCCTGGCTGCTGGGACAATTTATCTGTATTCCTCCCAGGCTACCTGTCCTTGCTCCCACCCCTTCTTGGATCTGAATTTGTTCAGGAGCAACTTGTTCACCAATACAGGTCTCCTGGCACTTTTGCCTGACTTCCTCTTTGTCAAGATGTTATCATTCCTAAGTTTGGGGAAGGTGATCCTTGAATATTAACCAGCTTTCTTGGGTTCCTCTTCCATTCAGGGCTCTATCCTATGGTATTCTCCCAAGCAGATCCCTGACAAGATTCAAGTGCACTCTCCTGAAGACCAGGTAGTGAGCTTGCTGTCCACCCTTCTCATTGGCCTAAGGATCATGAGGTCCACAACTTCATGGTCACTGCAGCCAAGGCTACCCTTGAACTTCACATTCTCCACCAGCTCCTACTTGTGTTGAGAACAAGGTCCAGCATAACACCTCTTCTTGTTGCTCCTCTACCACTTGGAGAGGAAATTATTACCAATGCATTCCAGGAACATGCTAGATTGCATATGTCCAGGTATTAGGGTGAAGTTAACAGGTATATGGGTTGAATTCCCCCATGAGGACCAGGGCTTATGAACTTGAGGCTGTTCCTTTCTGTCTACAGAGGGTGTCACCTGCTCAGTCTTTCTGTTTAGGTGGCCTGTAGCAGACCCCCACTGCAACATCACCTGTCCCTGCCCTCCTTTTAATTCTGACCCATAAACTCTCAGCTCCTCATCTATCCCCAGGAGCTACATGCACTCCAGTTGGCCATTGACATAGAGAGCAACATCTCCTCCTCATCTCCCTTGCCTGTGTTACTCCATTCCAACACTCCAGCCCTAGGAGCTATCCCACCACATGATGCCAACTTTAACTAAATTTAACTAAATTACTGTTGGGTAGAACAAATTTTTCAGATGTGTTGTCATTCAGAATGATGTTCCATATGAAGACCATAACTAGTGTAATGCTCCCAACAGAGAAATGGGAGGCTTACTTGGGATGACTTACGAAATCTTCCCTTTGAAGCTTTGTTCTTTCACCCTTCTTCACCTCAGATATTCTCTAAGAACCACAACAGATACTAACAATTGACAATAAAGCACATGTGCCATGGGCCCTCTCTTTTCTCATGGCAAAAGTGCATATGCAGCAAATTTAATACTACACAGATTAATAAAGTCCACACTGCATGTACAGACCTATGTCAGAGGTGAAAGTAAAGAGATTAAGTAAAGAGGTGTCATGGTTTAAACCCAGCCACGCAGTTGTTCACTCACTCAACCCCCCTTTCTTGCCCTCCCCTGCTTCCAGAGGGATGGGGAGAATCAAAAGAATGCAACTCCCACAGGTTGAGATAAGAATAGTTTAGTAACTAAGGTATAACACAAATCACTACTGCTACCACCAAATAATAATGATGATAAGGGAAATAACAAGGGAAGAGAATACGATACTACCAGCCAACCCAGCAGTGAACTAGCTCTTCTGGATAACTCCCCCAGTTCTACATCCTGGCCATGATGTGCTGTGGTATGGAATACCTCTTTGGTCAGTTTGGGTCAGGTGTCCTGTCTCTGCTTCCTCCTGGCTTCCCCTCTTCCCTGGCGGAGCGTGANTAATAATGATAAAGGAAATAACAAGGGAAAAGAATACAGCATCTCACCAACCACCGACAGATAACTCACGACACCCCACCAACCACCAACCGAATCCCTCCTCCAACACCCCAGAGAGAACTCGCCCTTCCGGGTAACTCCCAGTTACATCCTGGGCATGACGTGCTATGGTATGGAATACCTCTTTGGCTAGCTTGGGTCAGGTGTCCTGTCCCTGCTTCCTCCCGGCCTCCCCTCCTCCCTGGCAGAGCATGAGACTCACAAAGTCCTTGGTCAGAGTAAAACATTCGAGCAGTAACTAAAAACATCGCTGCTATCAGTTTTGTTCCCAGGTTGAGTCAAAACACAGTGCTGCACCAGCTACCAGGAGGGCAAAAAATTGACTGCTATTGCTGAACCCAGGACACAAGGTTATAATCTCAAAGAAGGAATGACTCCAACAGCTCTAGATCAAAATGCTTATCTATTATTTTAGTTAACTATTATGCATAGCATTATTTTAATGAAAGGAAGTCACTATTGCAACTTTGCTACAACAAAGCTGATGCTCTTGTGTGTCAGAATATACTGCTGTGTACCTCGGGACCCTGAAACATGCATGAACAAAGCAATAGGATTCTGCCACAGCAGCCACAACAACATCATGAGTAATAATGTTGAAGACTATAGGAGACACTCAGACCTTTTTGCAACTGATTCAGCAGTAGGTAGATTGTGTGAATGCGGGATCCACAGATACTGCAGGAGTTGTAGCAGTTGTATCAACTTTACAAAAAAGGCATCATATCAATCATATGAAACAGGAATATGCCAGAATTTAAAGTCTTTCTGCGACTATTTGAATGTGAAGATGACACTTTTGAAAACTGCCTTTTGTGAAAGCTAGAAATCATTTGCACCTTCTACAACCAGTGATGTGACTGTTTTTTCATTCTTTGATGCAGCAGTAAATGTTTTTGTATAGCTCTGCACATGATTGCATTTGTAAGTCAGCATGGGATGGGATGGGATGGGATGACTGTTAAACTGGATGAATTTGTGGCTAAGGATTTGGAGAACATCTATGAAAAACATATGTAGGCTGCATCCCAGGGTTAGAAAAGCCACAAAACCTGATCTCATGTTTGCATAAGAATAAAACTGCCTTTATTACTGCATGCTGTCAGAAATGCTGAGGCAACCTACAGGGATGAATAACTTGATAAGCCATGACTGGCTGCCAGTGGAAGGTGTTTGCCTGTTGAGTTTCAAAGAGTTGCTTTACCTTGGAGTCTTGGTCACAGGTATTACTCTGGGAAGCCTACACTATAGCAGTGAATAAATATGTCCTTTTTTTCTTTGCCTCATGGGACCTATAGTCACAATTAGATACTGACCTTATTCTTTTTTTTTTTTTTTCCTTTTGCTTCTCCACTTATCTACAATACTGTAGTTCATTTCAGATGCAATGCAAATCACAGTGTGTTGTGTGATGTGGCCACAGGAAGGTATTTTATTCCTTGTTGCCTTCCAGGCTCCTGNCCTTTTTTTTTTTTTTTTTTTTTTCCTTTTGCTTCTCCACTTATCTACAATACTGTAGTTCATTTCAGATGCAATGCAAATCACAGTGTGTTGTGTGATGTGGCCACAGGAAGGTATTTTATTCCTTGTTGCCTTCCAGGCTCCTGTGCTCCATGTTCATTTGAATCGAACTTCTGCAGGAAGAACTGACTCCAGAAATGACTTTTTATGCATCCTTTTATGCGATAGAATCCATATGAAAAGAAACCCAATCCCAAAACACCCCCAAAACCAAAAACCAAAACCTCACCAACCTGACTCATTAAATATGAAGATTTTTCAAGACTGATTTTTAGTGTCTGTGGTCTGATACATGTCTCTTGACTAAAATGAAAATGACCCATTAAGTATTCAGGTAACTGCAACACAAGACATAACTCTGGTCTAGACTTTTAAAAATTTGCATTTAGAAAATAGGAACTAAGCAATTTTTGAGCAAAAACATTTTGCAAGACATAACTGATTCTGATTTTTTTTCTTAAACTTTAATTATAACCTTGACAGAATTTTTTTTTACCTTTTGCAGAGCTGCATATAGAATTATTTCTACATAGTCTACCCTGTTGAATGAAATGTTTTTGTAATATCAGATAACAGAAAACCAAACATCAGAGAAAAGGAGAGAGATAAGAAAGATGAAAGGAATGATAAAGATAAAGTGGATAAAGCAGAAAAAAAGACAAGAGATGCAAAAAAGGTAATTGGGATAGGTAATGCTGCAGACGAAAGGAAGGTATGAAGGTAGAGATAAATTAATTAAAGAATGATAAGATACATGATTGTAGCAGTGAGACATGTGACTTTGTAGCATGCCTAGGAAAGTGAAAACCAAGTGTAAACCAGACAGATTACAGCTAATTTAGTGTTCCTCCCTGTGGTGCAATCATGCCTCCTGAGCACACTGTGAGCATTCTAAAGAGGGGAAGTATTAAGACCCTTGGTCATTCATGGATTGCAAAGGTGGGGTCTTTGTCCCTTAAGTGCATAGAATGTTTTCCTTTCTGGAAAGAAAGAAGGGAAAAGTACACAAGCTGGTAAAGTTTCACAGGTTTATACTCTCAGGGCTCTGTTTTTCTTCTTTTCTAAAGGCCGTACTTAATACTGTACACTTCTTACATTGCTGTTAAACATAAGCAGTTCAGGGATAACTGGTTGTATTTATTCAGCTAATTGTTTAGTTCTACTGTATTGCAAAAATGTCTGCAATTTAAGGCCTATCTGACATTTCTTCAAACAAAAAAGGGGGAAATCCTGAGGTGATTTGAGTATCGACTTAAAGCAATCATTTTGCATGCAGTCAATACTGACCTTTTCCAGTTTTTTCAGTTGTAGATTAACTACTCAATACACACAGTATCTTATTTGCATGAGCAGTTTTAGTGACAAAAAAGGGACTGGTATTTTTTTGTTCTTGCAGCATTTAGAAGCTGTAAGATTAAATTTCATGTCCACTCATTTTTCATGCCCAATGCTTGGTCCTTGTAGTGTAGTTTATATACCCTTGATGTCCCAAAACATATTCTATGATGATTATAAATCATCCTTTTGCAAAAACCTGTGCTAGATTGGGTATCATTGTGCCTCACAACAGCAAGTTTGGTACCTGAAAATACATTTAACAGGAACATTTTGCCTCTCAAATAGCTTTTTAAATTTAGGCTATCAAGATTCCCAAAGTGACTTCTATGCTCATACTTGCTTCCTTCCTGTCAGGCATGCTTAAGCATAGAATCATAGAATAGTTAGGGTTGGAAAGGACCCTAAGATCATCTAGTTCCACCCACCTTGTCATGGGCAGGGACACTGCAAGGCTGTGTCCAACCTGGCTTTGAACACTGCCAGGGATGGAGAATTCACAACTCCCCTGGCCAACCCATTCCAGTGCCTTACCACCCTTACAGGAAAGAATTTCTTCCTTATATCCAATCTAAACCTCTCCTGTTTAATTTTGAAACCATTACCCCTTGTCCTGTCACTACAGTCCCTAATGAAGAGTCCCTCCCCAACATCCCTATAAGCCTCCTTCAGATACTGGAAGGTTGCTATGAGGTCTCTGCGCAGCATTCTCTTCTCCAGGCTAAACAGTCCTAACTTTCTCAGCCTGTCTTTATACGGGAGGTGCTCCAGTCCCCTGATCATCCTTGTGATCCTCCTCTTTACTAGTTAAGGTTGAAAAGGACCCTAAGATCATGTAGTTTCAAACCCCTTGCCATGGGTAGGGACACCTCACACTAAACCATGTCACCCAAGGCTCTGTCCAACCTGGCCTTGAACACCGCCAGGGATGGAGAGTTCACAACTTCCCTGGGTAACCCATTCCAGTGCCATCAAAGTTTAGGGACAGTTGTCACAACAGACAGTTCTTGCAAGGTACAGAGATGCCAGCTAGATTGTTGGCTACCTTTGACCCATTCATGACCACTCAAAATTTCCTGAATCACAGAAACCTAAGGGTTGGAAGGGACCTCGAAAGATCATCTAGTCCAACCCCCCTGCAAGAGCAGGGTAACCTAAATTACGTCACACANTCAAAATTTCCTGAATCACAGAAACCTAAGGGTTGGAAGGGACCTCGAAAGATCATCTAGTCCAACCCCCCTGCAAGAGCAGGGTAACCTAAATTACATCACACAGGAACTTGTCCAGGCGGGCCTTGAATATCTCCAATGTAGGAGACTCCACAACCCCCCTGGGCAACCTGTTCCAGTGCTCTGTCACTCTCACAGTAAAGAAGTTTTTCCTGATGTTCACACGGAACCTCCTATGCTCCAGTTTATACCCACTGCCCCTTGTCCTATCACTGGACATCACTGAAAAGAGCCTGTCTCTATAATTGCCACCAGATCATAATCTTTAGACCGCACACAGACTTCTAACTCCTCCTGCTTATTCCCCATGCTGCATGCATTGGTGTACAGGCATTTCAGGGAGCAAGCAGAGCACACTGGTGGCACCCTTGGGAAGCAGGAGGCCTTCTGGTCTACATTAATACTAGAACAATGCCCCACTAGTTCGAACCCAGCTACAACCCCCTCCCACTTCGAATCTAACCTAAAGCTCTGTGAGTGAGCTCTGCTAACTCTTGCCCTAGTACCCTTTTACCCTTGTGGGACAGGGTCTAAACAACTATCCAATCCCTCACATGAAATAGTAGCTTGAGAGTCATCCCTAGTCCGCCATCCTGCAAGCCCCAGCATGTTTCTCTTGGGCTTGTCTCTAACAGGCCCAGTTATCTCCCCTTCCCCCTTCATATCTAGTTTAAAGCCCTATCAATGAGCCTTGCTAACTCCTGCCCCAAAAACCCTTTTCCCCTCTGGGACTGCTGTATCCTACCTGCCACCAGCAAACCAGGTGTCTCATATAGCAGCCCATGATTGAAAAATCCAAAACCCTGCCTTTGGCACCAGTCACATAGCCATATCACTCACACATAGCCAATCCTCACACTCTTCCTATTTATCCCTTCATCCTTGCTCGTAATAGGTATGAAGGCAAACACCACTTGCACTCCAGACCCTCTAACCAGCTGTCCCAGGGCCCTGAAGACTTCTTCATTGCCCTTGCACCCCTTGTAATAATTTCATCACTGCCAACCTGAAAAACCAGCAGCAGATAGTAGTCAGAGGGCTGCACCAGATCAGAGAGTTTCCTTTTAACATCTCTAATCTGAGCCCCAGGTAGGCAGCAGACCTCCCTGTGGGATGGATCTGGTCGACAAATGGGCCCTTCTGTTCCCCTCAGAAGGGAGTCACCCACCACAATTACTCTTCTTTTCTTCTTGGTTGAGGAAGTTCTAAGGCGTGGGGGTGAGTGACAAGCCCTAGGTGACTCACTAGATAGATCTACCCCTCCATCTCCATTTACCTGGTCCTGTAGTTCCAAGACCTCGTACCTGTTATTCAAGGGCAACTGGGAGGGAGGAAGGGATTGTGAGGGTTTCTGCTTACCTCTCCGAGGAGGGACCTCCCTCCATACCTCCCCGTCCCTTAAGTTCACTCCTTCTGTCTGATGGCAGGAGGGATGGGGATCCATCACTTGTTCAACCACTTCCCTCTGCTCTTGCCTTAGAGTGTGGCTCCACCAATCTCTTTCGCATTCTCTGATGGCTCTCAACCTTTCTACCTCCTCCCTCAGTTCCACCATCTGCCTGAGCAGGTCAGTCATTTGCTCACACCACACGCAAGTGGTGTCATTGTCTCCCTCCAACACAAGTGCCAGGCTCAGGCATTCTCTGCAGCCAGAGACCTGCACGGCTGCATGTCTGCAGGCAGGCTCAGTCTGGTTACCTACATTATTCCTCATAACAGCTGTTGACCGTGTTGTGACCATGATTTAGCTGGTTGATTGGTCCACCTACGTCTCTTCACACAAGCAAGCAGTCCTTCCTCCTCCTTAGCTCCAGGCGAGTCCTCCTGAGCAGGCGGTCAGCCCGCTCACCTGCCCGTGCAAACTGCTTTGACCCGCTCTGGTCACTCGTGCTCCCTGGGCAGGTTTTTAACCACTCACAGCTGGTGCCGCTCCTCCTGGCTGCGCCCCCAGTGAGTCAGCTCCTCGATGAGTTGAGCGGCCGGCTCTTGGTCAAGTCCTATCAAGGACTTGAGGTTCCCTTCTCTGTGGCTCTTGTCGCTCTGAGGTGAGGCTCCTGGATGCTGATCTCCTCCTGCTCTGCTCTGGTGTTGCAGGCGTCCTCTCTCAAGCCACTCACCCCAGCAATTGAACAGTGATAAAGCATCCTACCAGGTTGAAAAGCCATGCTGAAGTATTTAGAAGATTATAATACATGGCATGCTGCTCTCCAAATTCATGTTTAACTGTGAAAATAACTGCAGTAGCAGTTTGGAGCGGATTCAGTGGTTGACTGATCTGACATGGAAAGAACTAGCTTTTATTTCAACCTCAAGTGTTTTTTGGGTAATGGATCAAATTATTCAGATGTATAAAATATTCATTTTTCCAGTTTTGCATTTGCTTTTAAAAATAACTTTTATTATGAGGATTCTGTTTGGAAATTTAAATTTTACATTTCAAACACACATTTCAAACACTCTAAATACTTTCGTAGATAAAAGTGAAATCTGCTGACCTTAAACACATGAAAAATTGTATCTTAAAAGTGTTCTCATATAGCAGGAAGTTAAAAATGAGCATCTTCAGAATTACATGTCATAGCTACAACTATCATTTTCATTGTTAGTCTGCATGCAGTATCACCTTGAATATATTTACTTAATTATAATGCTGCCAGTAGAATATCAGGATTTCAATACAGGTTTATCTACTGGGCTACATTTAATGCTTTCTCAATGTTTGAGATGCATCAGAGCATGAAACCACCATTTTTTATTCCCAGTGAAAAGCAGATAGTTAAATATATTCAGGGAAAGGAAAGGGGAAGAAAGAAATAAAGGACAAAAGAGAAAGACAAAAAGACAAAGTAAGAAAGAAAGAAAGAAAGAAAGAATGATCAGCTGTCTAGAACCAGGGGACTTTCAAAATAAAGAATTAATGAAGAAATGTGTAACTCAGTGAAAACGGCAAAGCTAAATCCGTGTGCACAATACAGGTAAAAAGAAGCAATGCTCTCTGTTTCCATCAGCAACATTCATAGTATCCAAGACCTACAGTTTTTGAAGACAGAGATCTGACAGGTCTGGCCCTTCTGTAACATGGAATAGTAGGACAGATAAACTATCCAGCATTCCAGTAGTCATGTGTCTTGGGTGAAAGGTGCTGATAATAACTGCACCTCTGATCAAAATCAGTGACTTTTAGTGGACTAAAAGCTAATTCATTCCTTTGCATTAAAGGCATGGATTTATCCTGTTTTAGCAGGACACTGCATCATCCTGTGATGCTCAGATACAATAACTTTAAAAGAAGTGTTCATTTGCAAAACTGCTGCTCGTGACTACTGCAAGAGTAACATGCCATCAGTACGTTTTTCTATTTCTGTTTCCTGTAATACCTATTTTCCTATATTAAAACTGGCCTGAGATAGGGGAGAGAGAGACTGCAGACCACAGTACAGAGTGCATAACATAGCCTTTGTGCAGACCTGGTATTATCTCTTAACTGCTAATGATATTGGTATTACTGAATAAAATCAACATCTCTGAAAAAAACACAGTCTTTTGAGGACAGTATCTAAATCAAATCAAACATTCAAGTAGGAATACCTGATCATGGATATTGCACACTAATATAGAAGCAATCATAGGAAGCTGCTTGCATGAAGGAAGAGAACACTGAATGTTGGGGCAGAATATTTCATTATTCACCAAAATAATAATAATAATAATAGCAACAGTGTTAGCCCTTCATTTTTTATTTCTTATGTTTCAAAGTAGCATTGACAGCTAAAAAATAATTCCAAAATTTATATGGAACTTTCAGCAAACAGAAGAAACAGGAAAACAAAAAGCAAGCTAGACTCAGCAATAATCCTCACTAAGAATACAATTTACAAGCGCAAAAGGGCAGACAAGCAAGCTCATTTTAGTTATTTGTATATGTACCAAAGTAAGAAGCCAGGTGATTAGCAAGATTTGCAAATGCAAAGTGAGAAATGAGTAATAAAAGAGAGATTGCTGTTGACTGAAGCTGGCTTGGAGGTTGTGCAATAAGAATTCCTTGTTCACAAAGCAGAATGGTAGAAATTTGGATGGAGTTTTTTCTTTTCTCTCATAATGTTTCTGTTCCAGAGTTCTGGATGGTTCAGGATCACAAGTCCTCAAAAATTTTGAGAACTAACATTTTAAACAATGAAACCAATGAAATCAATGAAACAGAATATGACCCCTCAACAGAGGTAAGTGACCATGTTTAATGTTTAAGAAAAGAGAACTTTGTTTCACAAACAGCAATGTACAGGGCATCTATTGTGATTACAAGCCACACTTCAACAGTAATTTTCTAATATAGAAGGTTCTGTAGGCTGTAAGAGGTAACCAATTGGCAGATATTATTTCTGGTAGGAAAAGAAATAATCACTCACCTAAACAGCAGTTGTCTAAGTGCCAGTCATAATGATCATGCAATTATATTTATTTTATGCAAATAAGTTCTAGTACCCTTCCACTTAGAAAGGAGTCAATGCAAAATACAGCTAGTAGTCACTGGCTGGGTAATCAAAGGTGTTCTGAAGGTCCCCTGGGAAGTGGCCAGTATCACTGTGAGGCTTCTCTCTGTCACTTTTAAAAGGTCACAGCAAAAGCATCTCTTCAGGAAGAAAAGCATGAAGCTGCTCAGCCTGACCTCAGTCTCTGGGAATTCTATAGAGCAAATCCCCCTGGAAATCATATCCAGGCATATGAAGAAGAAGACTTGGAACAAGCAGGTAATTTGGAACAGCCAACACTGATTTACCTTGGGAAATCCATGTGTAGCCTGACTCATGCCTAAACCTGATTACATTGAGGTGGCTGGCTCATTGGATAAGGGAGTGTTGTAGGTGTTACTGTCTTTGATTTTAGTAAAGCTTTTGACACTATTCTTATAGTCAAATTGGAGAAATCTAGATAGGATGGATGAACTGCAGAAGGCAAGCAAGAATAGCTGGTTGCCAGACTCAAAAGGTTGTGATTAACAGTACCAACTCCAGCTGGCAGCCAGTTACTAACAGCATTTTTCAGGGGCTAGTATTGTTTAACATCTTCATGAACAAGTTGGATGGTGTGACAGCATGCATCCTCAGCAAGCTTGCAAGCTTCCCTAAATCCGGGGTGTATGATGAAGGGAAGGGCTGTTATTCAAAACAACTTTGACAGATTGGAGAAATAGACTGCTAGAAGTTCAGTAAAATCTTCCACTAGGGGTGGAATAACTTCATGCAACAGGACAGGTCAGGGGCAGAATGGCTAGAAAGTCTGGGAGACCTAATGTGCAACAGGCTGGATATGAATCATCAGTGTGTCCTCTCAGTGATAAAGGTAACTACATATCAACATGAATTAGCGGGATGACACAGCTGTCACATAGAAGCAAATGATTATCTCCCTCTGTTCAGCACCCATGAGACCTCCTCTGGAGTACTGTAGCCATTTTGGGGTACCTTGGCAGGAAAGATACTGATTGATATATTAAAGCAAGTCCAATGGAGGGCCACCAAAGTGATACGGGGACTGACAGTGGCTATAGGCAGCCTGTGGGAAACCAGTTCCATCTTGCTCTGGATTTTATTGCTCTCCTCCTCCAAATCATTGCTCCACAGTCTTTCCTGAATTATATGCACCATGCACCTCTTTTGTTATCTAACCAAATAATCTGGGACCTCTTTCCAACCCATCAGGGCAAGGTACTCTGATGGGCCAAGCCCCATTCTGCCACAATAGTGTGGAACATTTAAGTTATCATCACAAAGAGCCCTCAGAAAAGTGTGGGTATGGAGTGTTTATGGTGTATGTTCCCCTGATGCCTGTCCTTTCGTTATGTCTTTTTATCTATATCCAAGGCTGTGGGGAAGTCTTGAGACCTCTTGCTCCTCATCTGCCTGGCATTACTGAAGCTAGGTGTTCACAGCCACTGCAGAAGCAAACTTTTCAGAGGGACTTTTCCAGCAACAGCTTTTTCCAGCCCTTCATACATTCACATCTGAGGACAAAGTATCGCTTAGCAGAGCCTCCCAGCTCTGCATACTTTTGATCCTTTTGATCCTCTTGATCCTCATCTACTCTTGGTTTCTGGAAGAAGTTTGCACCCTATGTTAAGGGAATTTTGTATTTTATTTGAATTTTTTCTCCAAAATGTGCCTCTTTTTTGTACATCGTTTCTGAAAAGTCTGATAAGAAGGATCAAAAGCAGAGGAGTAGGGAAGGCAATGAGAAAAGTAGTTGTGCAGATATACCTACCAAAGAAAAACTTCATACTCTGGGTTTAGGTCTCCCTGAGGTGAAGATTATGTGCTTCTGTCTATTTCTACCTTACTATCAATGAATAAGAGATTTCATTTCTACTGATGTGACCTATCCTTAAAACCTGGGAATTAGATCATTCTGGCAGTGTCCATAAGCCCAGAATACAGCAAGATGCTCCTTTAAGCTGTGCAGGGCAGTTTAAAACCTGGTATACCAGGATGATTTATGAGACAGTTGTGCTTACTATTGCCCACCATTAACCAAAAGCACGTGATGCTGTACAGGATAGAGAGTAGAGTGCCCCACACCCTTGTTTCTCCAGGAGAATTTGTAGTGGACAACAAATCCATCAATGCCAACCAAAGCCCAAGAAGTGACAGCAACTCTCTGTAAAGATTTTAAAAATCATAGAATATGAAATATCTGAAGTTGGAAGGGACTCGTAATGATCATCAAATCCAAAAATGTCCTTTGTCATGACTTTCACAGTGGAAGCTGATCAGCCTGGTGGTTCAGAGCTTCTCACCACCCACGCTGCAAGAAAAGTCCATTTCACACTGACCTCTTAAATCCCCTACTTTCTGTGACGTTGAGTTACTCACTGCTACATTTTACCATACATCAGCTTAAAGGGTGGTGCATCAAAAATAAAAGACATTAGCAAAAATACTGCACAGAGTAAATCTTTAAGGGTACTTCGCAGCTTGCTATATTCTTTATAACTCTTCATAATACTTTAAAATAGGAAGAAAAACAATAACACTGACATTATGTAGAATTACTTTTTGCCGATACTAAGATTATACTGGTATGAGCAGATGTGCTATCTCTGTATGTTAACCCAGCAACATTTTTCACGCGTAATCCAAGCTGGATAAATTGAATTGAGTAAAAGAGACTTTTCATCACTGCTTTTTCCCTTGTGTTATTCTCAGTGACCAGTATAATTTCATTTCTTAGGCTTGGAAGTTATCATGAACAGGATAATGTGTGGAGAAGTATTCTCATTTATTGCATAGGATTTTTTAACTGCAAGGACCCTATTACAACTGACAAGAAGAGTGAAGCTTAGACCCTGTTGATTGGAGAAAACACTGTTCTCAGTGGTTTTCAAGTATATCACACAGTCATGTAAGAGGTTTCTATTATCTTATAGAGTGCCAACAAGGGATTAAAGCCTGACACTGAAAACCCTCAGGGAAATGGCTTCTTCTGCAATATAATGAATCTACTCATACCTGAATGCTTCCTGTCTTCATAGTGGAAAAAGCACAGGATGAATGATCTTCAGCCCGCTATTTAGAGTCAAATGATTGCTCCCTTCCCAGTGCCAACCTGACCAATACTTTGAGTGTAATAAAAAAGAGACCAAGCTACTGATGTAATATACCTTGCTGTATCAGAGGATGCTAGGGAATGTGTTTTAGGAGCATAGACCCATATGGGCAGGCCAGGGCTTGTCTGATGTTCTGTGTTCCTTGATGCAAGCAGTTTAAAGACATTTGCCACCAATTGCACAAGCAAGATGTCTTGTCCCTGTTGCTGTCCTTGCAGCGCAAGTGTGAGAAAGCTCTGCAGAGTGCTGGGACTGCTGCACTCAGGAAGATGGGCAATACGATAACTATTTCAATGACTGTTTGTAAAGGATTTACTGTACCATTTATCATGTGCAGTAGTTCACACTAAATACCACCCAGTACATCCTTTCCAGTCTGCGAATAACTGGTAATCCCACAATATGAGTATGATGTCTAATAAAATTCTGTGAAAATAGAGTCAAGTTCATCAAAGGTTCAGTAGGAACAGTGGTGCTCAAATGCAGAGACATCTTTCCTTTTTTACTACTTTGCCCTATAGACTCTAGAAAGTAGTTCAGGTCTGTGAGTGCCAACTAACCAAACAGAAACAGGTTAAGTGCAAGCAACCCACCCATCACTTTAAAGGTTGGGAAACCTGGGACCATCAACAGAGACTGGAGTAAGGATGAGACAAAAGTGCCATGGGACACCTACCCCCCTGTCAAGCTATCCCTCTGATACCAATTAACCTGGACATTAGGGCTGACCCTTTACAGATTCTGTCATTTCTCTAACTCTTTTCTGTCCTCAGACATAAAATCAATGCTCCCCTATCGTTAGAGCTCTGAGACTACTGTGGCCTCATCAGCCAGAGCACCTGCCAGAAAAGTGCTCTTGACGAAATGTTTTCAGAAGGTAAATGGCAAGAGAATCAAACCTAAATCTAGTTGTGGTGCAGGATGCGATGGATGTAGTTAAAGTATTGGCATACATTTGGCAGGCTTATGTCTGAACTCCAGACTTTACATTGCATGATCACTTTTACCTAACTGTAGGAGAGCAGAATAGAGAAAGCATAAACATAAGACCTGAGACTTGCAGGAAAAAGAAACCAAACCAGCTGTATGATTCTTTGGAGTCAGACTAGTGATTAAAATAGAGACAGGCAAGCAATTCCGAAGTTGTAGCAGTAAATTTCACCTGGGGAAAAAAAATGTAAGACAAGTAATTTTACTTAAAAACAAGTGTACACTGGTCATAAGAGACATAGCAGTGATCACACAACAATGAGAAATATAATTCTGGCTACAAAGAAACTGTCATCTGCCATCAAAGCCAAAAATCTGGTTAAAATATAGAAAGAAAAGAACAAGTGATAAAGCTGTAAGGGAAGACACACAGAGACAAAAAAAGAAAGGGCAACAAAATTAAAAAGAAGAATGTTAATTTTATAGGTCTGTCTTATTAAGTATAATAGATGAAGGGAACTCTTTGCTACTAATTTTATTTGTATACTGCCAGGTCAATGGACCTTCTTCACACTGCCATGATAGAATAAAGATTTTTATATTACCACCCACCCCCCAGAAACATATCTTGGGCAAGTCCAACAATATAAAACTTAGGAAATGTCAAATGAAGATGTCCCATGACACCTAGACTTGGCCTTTTAGGTGAATGAACTAATACAGAGTTTGTACAATAGCATGTAATGATTCTTAGCCTCAAACCTCCTGAGTACCAGCTTAACAAGCCTACCTGCAGTCCTTCTTTTCTTCTTCACTGTTCACTTAGAGCACTGCATGAGGCAAATGATTATATAATTAAAGACTGTATCAGAATGCACATGCACAAGGCTGTAGATTAATGCTGTACAGACAGCATTAAATCTGACATTTCCTATCACTGGAGTCCTTGTCTTTGAAACCATAGCTTTCTTCTCACATTGATTAAGCTAGAAAAAAAAGTCTTAGCATTTGAAACTGATTATAATATTTAGGGTCAGAGCACAGGTTTTGTGCTGGTTTTATGCAATTAAGGTAGCAAATATTAGCAGTAGAAAGCAGAAACTGCCCTGTGTCAGTACATAAAGATTAGTGCTGTGTGCTTCCTGAAGGCTCCCATCTATCCAGACTAGGGATGTGGGTGAACTGGGGCCATGCTCCTTGCCTTTCTACAGAAACCAGGATGTGGAATAGGGGAAAGTACATGTCTAGGTCCTGGTATTTTTGTAACATGGGTTCAGGATGCTGCCAAACACAGGAGACTGAGGGCACTCTAATACCTAGCATGTTAGATACCGTCTCCGTTTGCTGAGGAGGAGCATGAGCACATTTGCCATTTTATAGCCTTACTAGGTGCAGATTAGAAATATAAAGTCCCAAGCTCCATTGACTTGGGTGAGGGGGGAAGACCTAATGGTTAGGAACCATGTTGTCAAGCTCATTTGGCACAGGCAATCTGAAAGATAGTGGCTTTGCGTATGGTACTTGCTTTCATAATATCAGAGGTATTTATATTAACAGTTCTACCTAAGTGGATTTGTGAAAGTCTCAGTTACTGTATTTGTAAAAGAAAAGGACTATTCTCTGCTTTCTAGCATAAGGTCATCAGAACAGGCACTTCATAAGAGGCTGGGTGATTCATTGCATGATCCATGCCACTGGAAGTTATAAGGTTATAACCTGTGAAATCCTGCTTCTTATGAAATCTTTGAATGGAGGAATGAAAGGATAAAAGTAAGGAGTGGTTTCTCTACAAAATGGGTAAATTTGACTCCATTCCTACCAGAGGAAGGAAAGGGGAAAGGGGAAAAGGATAGAGCTGGGATAAACCCAGGTCTAATGTTCCTGGAAGATGCTTTGCCTCACCTCATCCTCATTCAGAAACATTTGACAGCTGGCTTAGGTGTCCTTGATTTAGGCAAACTGTAGCCAGTTAGGGTTTTTCTAAGCCCTAACAGGTCACTGTTCATGACAGTCACTTTCTTGGGCCTAAGACTGTCTGTGAAGAAAGAACAACACATGAAACACAAAATTTTAAACTCAACTTTATTTTTATTTCATCACTTGAATATAGTATTAAAACCAATTAACTTACACTTATTGTTCAAAGTGGTTCTTATGGTCAGGTTCCATACATTTCAATATACTGTTTTTAACTCAGCATATAGAGCTCCTGAAATGTGTAACTGGAATGGTTTTTAACTTGGGTTTCAGCCTTATCATAACTAAGAATTAACATATTCCTGCCAAATTATTGAGGTGCCGTGTAATAACACAGAAAGCATTATTTTTAGTGCTGCTTTGGAGGCAAGACAGGACACTGATTTTCAAAATAGAAGATGGAGAAAACTAGGACTTGAAAGGAAAGCATTAAATCATTCTCTTTACCAAATTTCTTAAATTTATGTCTGTTTAGTCACTGCTCAATCTGTCACTCTCCAGGTGCAATATTGTGCAGCCTCTACTGAGACTTTTTTCTTAAATTCCCACCTCCTTAGAAAAGAATTCCTGAAAAGTTTTCTCTCTCTCTCTCTCTCTCTTTTTTTTT
>NDXB01007390.1:13471-26263 GCA_002631895.1 Agapornis roseicollis | reverse complement strand
CTGAAAAGTTTTTTCTTTCTCTCTCCCTTTTTTTTTTTTTTTTTTTTTTTTAATATCAGGACGTGGCTGCATCAGGCTAAAGTATTTTTGTTTGCTGAACTTAGGTACCTGAGAGCCAAAGCACCCCACACACTGACACTGCCGTTTGTTCTGCTTTGTCAAGGTGTGCTTACAGATAAGAGTTATATTTATGACTAAATGATTTGTCATCAATTGTTTGTTGTATCTTATCCATCAGTGAATGCTTTATGTCATACGCATCACTGCATATAAAATGAGTTGCTATTTTAAAACTCTGTCATAAATGTCTCTTAGTGTGTTGTGAAATAGATACAGTATTCAGTCACTGAAAAGTGGTTGTCTTCATCCTTTTCAGCTTCAAACTTTTTATCTAGGTAGTCCATTGAATAATATACAAAGGATCTGTTAATAGTCAAAAAGTGCTCAAAGACTCCTTCTGGGACAGCCTGGGCAGTATGGCTGTGTAGAATATATATATCAGCATTCCTGTCTGTTTGAAGCTGACAAAAAGTGAAATATCCCCTGTAATTCTGAAATAAATGAAGAAAAGGTTTGAAAACTTTCTTATTGCAGTCTTTGAAATAAGATGATAGCTTTTATGATGTATTGCTACATTGTGAAGAATATGAATTTGCTAACTAATAAAGCAGATTTCTATGTAGATATTGTACTATTTGCTTCTGTTAATGTTACTGCTGCCAGCAGGGAATGGCAATAGGCTCTCAAAGTTCAAACAGTTTCACTGTAACTTACTTTCGAATATTTCTAAAGCAACTTCATAGCTTTCTTGAAAATTATCAAGGACATGACAAATTATTCCCTCTCCAGCTGCACAGCAGCTAACAACTGTGAGAAATATTTTGCTGTTTGCATGGCTTGAAAAAAATCCCCATTTCAAACAAGCCTTTAATTGTTTTCTCAGCTGAAAGAAGTTCTAGTATGCTTTTGGCAATACAAGATTCTTTTATCCTATCAAGATATATCATTTTATCTATAGGAAAATGTTGGAAACCAATAGTATTTAATTTGCTATCATAAACAAGTCCTTATATGAATGGCTTTGGATAACACTATAGTATAATTCTGCTCCTTTAGAGGCAGCTATGTATAATTTTCCATATTTTCACAGTTCCATATCAAAAAAGGTTTCAAGTGTTTTGGTTTTAGCAGCCAGAGTAGAACTCTTTTAGTGAATTACCCAGTTTCCATTCTGCCGCACATCTGACATTCAACTATGAGTAACTTAGAAAATGATAGTAAGCTTCAAGCAATTATTGTTTCTTTACTGATCTATGCTAATTGCATTCTGGAAAGTACAACAATCCTTTTTGTTTCAGGGTATGTTGTATCTTAACAGAATGTTTTTAGCACATCTGCAGCCATGATTCTCATGGAAACCAAACTCAGCCAGCTAAAATGCATGAAAATTGCACCTGAAATTCAATCATGAACAGACTCTCTTCTTTCTGCTTCCTGTAACTTACAGAGCCAGCAATTAATCATGATAAGTATAAGAAATTTATAATGTTCTGATATACAGAATCTGAACTTTTAGGATAATACCAGATATGGACCTCTGGATGGGATAGAGTATTTCTTGAAATGCATTTTACCTCAGGATACTTTTAATTTCCTAAGTGCAGAAGAAAAAATTCAAATATTTTAAAGGAATATCAAAATACTGAGGAATTATGAAAAAAAAAATTTCAGTATTGTTGAGCATTTATTGTTGACCTCTTGCTTTTCCATAAATTGCACATGTGCTCATGATAATAGTAGAAATCTGATTAAAAGCATCAGCACACGTGCCTCAGAGATCTGATGATTATTTTCTGTACTATGGTCAGGATTTCTGACTGAATTGTATGTTTTGTGCTGTTCTATTATAGCCTGAGCAGGTTAAAAGCTATGATGTGTTATGTGAGCTATCTCCCTAAATAGAGACTGGACACAAACAGAGGTGATAATGAATTCTTCTAAGGCTTTATTCTGGGAAAAAAAAGTTCAGTATATTACAAAACATAATTTCAAATGGTTTGAATTAAATTCAACAAATGTAACATTCAAATTCCTAAAAGAACAGAAACAAAACCAGCTAAATATAAATGTTTCTAAATTGTTCCCCAGCAGAATGCCAAGGAGCAGTAAAATCAGAATTTTCTATAAATATCTGCTCAAATCTATGGATATTTTGCTCACAAAATTGTTTGATAGAAAAATCCCAATCAGCTCTAGTTAAGGGTTTGATAATATCACTGTGCAGCACCCTAGAAAAACTGTCATTTTATTGAAACACAAGTGAACCTAACAGTTTTGTCCTGCCTTAAAACTCCCAGTTTGTTCTAAGGGTCCATTTGATCTGGTGGTGGCAGTGTGTGCATGTGGCTGAGAGGAAGCAGGAGAGGAATATTGTGAATTACAGAGGGAGAACCGTACATTGAAAAGGATTTCTGTTAACCCTCAGGAAAAGGTTACTAACAAATCCACTGGTCACTAACGTGATGGGAG
This sequence comes from Agapornis roseicollis, assembly GCA_002631895.1. Lineage (NCBI taxonomy): Eukaryota > Metazoa > Chordata > Aves > Psittaciformes > Psittacidae > Agapornis > Agapornis roseicollis. The sequence goes on along the minus strand of NDXB01007390.1, from coordinate 23,734 downwards.
CAAATTTCACATGTTAAACTAGAAAGAGACGGGAAGGAAAAAACCTCTCCTTTGGCAGCAAATTCACTGTCTCGCCTCACCTAGTGATCTTCATCACACGCTCGTCAAGCTGCCTTGCAGCAGCCTGTTTCTTTAAGTGATGAAAACCAGGATAATGAACTCTGCCTGAGGAAAACACCGAAGGAGAGTTAATGAGGTTATCTGGCTTTACCCATGATTAATAGGCACAGTCGGCCGTGGGCACGGGGTGCTGGGCTGCTGCGCAGGGTCGGGTGTGAGCAAGGACCCACTGTTTAAATTAGTTGGAAGGAAATTTCTGACTCTGTGTTTCTGTGGAGTTTGCTTATCTCTGAAATCACTTGCCTCATGTGTCTCTTAGCCTGAGTGGGCAGCCCTAGAAGGCAAGGGGCTGCCAAAACCCACAAGGGGGGGTTTCTTCCCTATCTCTGAAAGGCAAGCGTGTTTTCTATTCTCAGCCTTTGAGAAATCAAACAGAAGCAAAACTATAAGACACGCACAAAAGTCTGTTGTGTGCATGAAAAAGGAGCAGTGATAGTGGTTAGAGAGGAGCAAGCGCCACTGAACCCCTGAATTCTCTCTTTTTATCCTGCCAGACCCTGCAATGCCTGCTTGGTGCCAGCCCATGCCCCTGCAGAGTCCCGTGTTCCCGTGGATGCCATGCAGGGACTATCTCCGGAAGGGAGAGCAGCAGCTTTGGCCAACGCTCAGGGAAGTTCGCAGTGCTTTTCCACCGGCTTGGTGACAGCATGTGTAGACGTCATGTGCTTTCAGATCCCACAGCTTGAGATCACTTTTAAAAATGGCAGAAAAATACAAACTCCCAGCGTCATCAGCTCCTAGTTTTCTGAAGTCATGATTCAAGCCAGCAAAAGCAATGAGTTTTACATGAGTCAGAAATTGGTTTGAACTTCTCTCTTCTTTCTTAAAGTTTTACCTCTACCACTGCCACTACCTCTCCTATCATTTTCTGGTTTTCAGGACTGTAAATTGGTTTGGTTTTTGTTTGTTTGTTTGTTTTTTCTGAGATACAAGATGAAGTTTTCATATAATCAAACAATTCAAGGAGTCTGGGCTTTAAGAAAACAGCAAATAGTGTGAGCTGCAATATCACAAGAGCAGTCACAGCATGTGCTAGGGTTATTTTTTGATCTCTCCAAGCATGTGCCAGGGGAAACATGTCTGGAAGGCTATATGAACGTAGCACAGGATCTCACCTGTTTTACCTCTCTCTTTGGGCACTACTATTCACCTTGCAGTTGTATTACAGTCCTACCTGTAGTTCTGTAAAACCCTGTATTTCTCCACAGAAGTATGCCAAATGATCTATGGCATATGAGATTTCTGTGTAAGTAGCAGTCTGGCTGAGAGACTTAGATCTGCTAGAAACATAGGTTATGGTATGATTCAAAAGCTGATCCAAATTCTAAAGCCAGGTTTTCCTTGTTATCTAGTAAGTGATATCATAATGCTGGATCCTAAGCAGGCACATAAAACCCTGGCACTAGTATGAAAGCATTTGTGCCATATTGAGAGACAGATAGTGATTCTCCAACCTTGCCCTTAGGAAGCCTCCGAAATCTAGTTACATGTTTTGTCTAAGTTTACATTGATAATGTGAAATTTATATGCATAACAAACATATTTTTCCACATTGATTTTTTCAAGTTCAGATACAGCAAGATCTGAGTGGAGGACATGCTGCACTGAATCCCTCAGTGCCTCTTCTGTTTCCTGCTTTATGTTAAAAAGGATGCTCTCATCCCCTCCTCCTCCCTGGTATTTATTCACCTAATTGGATTCAAGAAGTAGAGTCACACACAAGTTGTGCAGGTTTGGAAGTGCTAATCTGATGAAATCCTCATTGTGTACTTTGGAGAGTTTTATCTTATTCTCGTTCATAGTACTAAAACCAGCTCTGGATAGGTCAGTTTAATACGTGTAGAACAAATCAGCTGCCTGGAACTTATGGAAAATTACTTATTACACAGAAGTAGATCAGTGAGGGTTTGAACATCCAGGCTACCAGAGCACATTTCCTCTCATAGAAGTGATCACAAAAATTGTTCAGTGTTGTTGAAGGGGCACAGAGGGTGAGTGTGTATATGTAAACAGGAAGAAAGTGTTGAAGAAAGAAAAGCCCCCAAATGCAGGTCTTAAAAGTAGCCTGCAGCAGAGGTAAGATGGAAACAGAACTTGTTGATCTATGCAACAGGGAAAACCATGTACTGCTGCAGCTTCCCAAAGGGTCTGCACTCATTCCTGGGTTACTCATATTATCTGTAATCAGGGCAGCATCAGATCAAATGCATATAAATGTATGTAAATCTGGAGGACCTATGAAATCCTAGAGTATGCCTAAGTTCATGTTCATGCTCAAAATCAAGTTTACATAACTCTTGGAACCTAGTAAAACTGTCTCCTTGCAAAAATATGTTAGTTCAATGAGTGAATATGCATTGGTTATAAGTACATTTCAAATAACATCAGGCTATATATTAGGTCTCTTAGAACAATTGGCAAATTTAGGAGTTTAAATATCCCGAAATCTTTCTATTTTATAATGGGCTGCTAGGTATATTCTTTGCCATGCTCTACTAGCAAGAAAGTTAATCAGAGATTGACTTTCAGGTAATTACATTACATTTCATTTTTTTTAGGATCAAAATTACTTGAAAAGCAAGTAAACAAAAAGTAATTTTCCTTCCATTTGATTTCCCTTTACTCTCACTTGTAGCTCTTGAGTTATCCAGGTATTCATGAGCCCATGCATAGATATTCTTCAGGGAAATTCAGCAACAGCAGCTGTATTTTCAGTTCATACTTTACCTTAATAGAAATTACCTTTTGCATGTAAACAAATCTGAAGAAGTACTAAAATTAGGTAATATTACTGTATCATTGTGTTATCCCTCAGATCATAAATCTGTGTGGTCTGAAGGAAAGGAAGCACTTTTCCACTATGATTCATACAGTGTTTCTTATTTACTGTTTTTCATTATCTGAAGTTCAACACAAACCCTCAGATTCACCTGAAGACAAAGACTGTCTCTGGGTAAGAGCACCTAGATTTACAGTTGACCATTTTATCATGTGAGCGCAGATTCACTGTCTGTCTGGGGCAGGTACAATACCTGGTGGTACTTTGGTACCCGTGCTGAGGCTTCTTCCAAGTTTAGCATGTCTTCTTCTTTGCTTAGGATTGCCAGCCATCAGCCCTAGCATTCTTGTTTTCTCCAGCAGCCACCATCTCTGACTCATCCTGGAGTGATGGACTTGCATTGCTTCTCTCCAGATAGCAAGAACAGTTGGCAGGACTCGGGTCTACCTGCTAGGAGGTTTGGAGCAGGTCCATTTCTCCTGAGGGGCCAGAGAAAAATGTTCAAAACTGGCACGATCTGAGGAAGAGTCAGATACCTGTTTCTGTTGAAGGTCACAGTGGAACAATTCAGGTGCTTTATTACGAATTCAGAAGTGGAAGTCTAAACCTGACTCTGAACATGAACCCAGAAGTTCTCTAGGCAACATATCTATGGACAATTTTTATCAGACTAGGGAACCAAAAGGATCTGAATCTAATGCTGGTAACAGTACTACCTTTAACTATGCTTGTGTCATAAACTTCCTAGCTTGAGAAAGGATTGGAGGAAAGAATATTCAGATGCCTTTCCAGGCTATACAGATGTCTTAAATGAGTGAGAAACCTTGGCTGACATGCCTACTAAAACTTCTCTGGCTTCAACACAGGCCAGGACAGCAGGGGATCTGGCTGCATCAGAGCTCAGACTGGCACAGAAAGTGTCCAATCCTTACTCTAAGAGAAAGCTTTACTCACTTTTCACTCACTTTCTGACATATCACCATTATTCATTTACAGTGATCAGTGCAGATATGTATGTAAAAAATAAAAAATTTTTCTTCTCAGCAATAATAATTTATATATATAGAGAGAGGCTCAGATTCTTCTCTTATCTGTAGCTATGTTGACTACAGAGAATTTACTCCAGGTTTGAAGTGGTGTAAAAAGAGGAGAAGCCAAATATATATAAACTTCTACATTATTTATTAGCACATCATCTGGAGTTATTGCTTTAGCTTGCTTCATGTCAATAACAATATTATTTTACAACTTGGAAAAGTAATTGTCTTTTTTTTTTGATTTCATTTCCTTTGACAGGAAAAGCGAAATTATTTTAGTGCCTTTTCACATGACTAACACTTTCAGAAACACAACGCAACATAATAATCATTTGGGATGAGGGGGTAATGTGGAAGAGAAAACATATTCTGCAGATAGATGTGATACGTAGCTTATATGCACAGAGAATATGAAAGAAAAGAAAGAAAAGAAAAAAAAAAGCCCCTAACAATAGTGTTTCTGCGTAATGCTCTCCCAAATTAAATTGCTCTGATCTGGTGTCTCTCATGAATCATTGTATCAGAAACTGCCACAGCTAAAACAAGATTCCTTTGCTATCTTCAGCATGAATTAAAAGAGTATCTTGGCCTTTTGTTCCACAGCTTTACCATCAGCATCTGTCAAAGAGAAATAAAGATTTAAACATGAGAAGACATCCCTGTGATTTTAAAAATGATATTTAAATTTTGCCTTGGACAAATTCAATACAGAATATTGAAAATGTATTCTATGAAAGTACTGCTTCTGATCCACTGTATTTGAAAAAAAAAAAAATCACATAGTTTAACATGATAACAGTTAGAAATTGAGATGTTGACTGTTATCTAGTTATATATTCAAAATCAGACTCTGAAATTCTTTCTTTCCGGCTTAGGCTGAACTGTGTGTCTTGCATATACATACTCCGTAGAGCGTAGGTATTGAGCTTACTGGAACATGTCCTTCATCCTGTTACTTCTATTGCTGCCTGGTCTCAGAAATTCACCATGAGTGACATTTCATGGCATTAAGACAATCTACACATGTAAAATAAAACCATTAAAACCACAGCATAGAATATATTTCACCAAATAATTAGTGTCAGCTTTTTGCCTTCATAAAGCATAAAGATGTTGAAACAATCACAAATACTCTTGGCGGAACTACTTAATTAAGAGAAAACACACAGAAAGAGTTCAGTTCTTTCCTTTGGTTTCAAATTTTGAAGCACATTACTAAAATTTTGTGTTTTCAGTGAATATTATAATGAGCTAATTGAATTTTTACTGCCTTGCCTTACTTTGTACCTATGCCCCTTCAGAGCATCTTGCAATTCACAGGCTTGACTGTCAGTGAGCTGAAAGTGCTGGAAAGCCTCTGTTTACTCTAAAGGTATTTGGACTGGGCTCTGTCTTTCTGGTGGATCAGGGTTTGAAAGATTCCCTGTTAACCCAGGGGTCATTCAGCAAAATTTTCACCTCTGGTTTTGGCCTGGGGTCAGAAAACTTATCAAGTAAGACTCCTGTATGGAATGAATCTTTGTTCCTTTTCAGAGATAAGTTATAAATCAGGCAGGCAGCAGGCAGAGTTGGATGCTGCACTGATAGACAAATATTAATCTCTCTTAAATTAGTCTATACATGTGTTAATTAAACAACAAATATAAATGACTAGAAAAACTTGTGGTATTGGATTAACATATTGAATGACATATTTTTCAACTGCCATGAAATTTGGTTGCCAGTTTACAGCTCATTCCTCTCAAGCAGATCTGATGAAAGGGACAGAAAACTGCTTCAGCACACCTCACATCAGCACAGAAGGCAGTCAGAGGCTGATCCCACACAGTGAAAATAATCAAAGAGATAGAAAAGCCACAGTAATTTAAAATTATGGAATGTGAAAGTTTCTTGCTGCTTTTCCAGTAGAGGCAACAGGCTACACTGGAAGAGCTGTCAGAAGTAAAAAAGGTGAATTTTTTTCACTGTGTGGCAAGCAACATAGAACACTGAACAACCTAACTGGTAAGCTGAAATCCTCTTGATTTACCAATATGCATTAGGGTGCATACAAATTGCTTTGTTTTGGGTGTTAGCCTATTAGTGAAAAAGAATGTAACGTGGTAACTGAGCAAAGGTTGACCAGATCTTTATGTGACCGCTAAGCACAAAACAGATCCAGCCTAAAAATATTTAACTTTTTTTCCCAGCTAAACAGTTTGGAAGCACCCTTAAAAACCCCTGAAAACCAAAAAACAACCAAACCAAAACAAAACTAAAAGTTTCAACTGTGTCCAACATTTGTGCTGTGAAAACAGCCAGTCTCCCTTCTGGGTCTAGCTCTCAGTGATAGGGAAAGAAAGTGGTAGGGTAAGAAAGACTAAAATGAGCTCAGCTCAGACAGCTCAGCTTACATCTCTTTAAACAGATCTGAAGCAGCTGCCTCTAACGGGAGTGCAGGAGATCACTGCACCAGTTTTTATCTAGCTGTAATACTGGTCTGTGTTTCGAAAGAGCTATGTGGTGTCTTTGATGGTACTACATCGTTCACCATGATGTCATGAAAGAAATGTTGAATGACCAGCCTCTGTTTGATGAATGTCAAATTCTGTCAAGCTTTTGCTTTTTTATTCCTTTCAGAGGAGAGGAAACAGCAATTCAGGCAGCCTGTTCTGCCTTCAGTCAAATGCCCTCTCTTCTGCTTGAGCATGGCTTAGCTAAGCTGCTGCTGTCATGTCCCGGTGGGGATGGGTAAGGGGCTGCAGGCACCATTCCTTATGAACACAAGGAAATCTAAGGAAATCAAAACTGGTCTCTGTCCCCCCTAGCTGTGGAGCTCAGATTACTTTGAATTGTGGCCTTTAAATAATGGAAGTATGATACATTATTTCCTCTACAGAGTGAAGAGAAGCATTATATTTAAAAGTGCTATGTGACACCTGTGGGATTTTTCTTTCTTTTTTTTTTTTTAATAAGAATGGAAGGGGGCTTGACCTTAGTTTCCTTTGCTTTTGTTTGGTTTGAAAGAAAGCCAAGTGAAATAATTTGTTGGGCAAAGGATCTTTACTTACCAAAGGCACAAAAGTCTTCAATGAAACTTCTGGTAGGTTTGCAAAGCAGTGAATAAAAGGGGAAAAAAAATGCCATTCATAATTTATATTTTGTTGTTGGCAACAGATGGGATGAGAGCATTGATATGACTGTGTGGTTTTAAAATTAGTGTTGGTCTCAAATAAGATGCTTATTTCTGCTAGTCAATGTGCTTGCATTCATACCAAATATATAACCTGCTGTTGTCAATCAATACCCATTTTGGTATACAATTGTCTTATCTATGATATATGACATTCCAACACATTTTTTATTAGCCTTAATATGTTCTTAATTGCAACATTTGATTAGCAAATCTGTTAGAATCAAGACTCTTCCTTTTGAACCATTTATTACTGTCATTTCCTAGTAACATGTTTCCAGGAGCTGAAAATACCATGTTCAGGACAGAGATATGTTAAAGATTTCAGGGGTGGGTAATCAAATATTTTTGCTTAACAGTGTGTGTTTGTGGTGGATCACCTGTTTGTGGTAATAACATCCTTTTTCAGAAGTGGAATCCAGTCGAGTGGCTTTTAATTTTGAGGATTGTTAACAGCAGTTTCAAGACTTCTTTGAAAAAAGAAGCCTAAACTTCTAATGAGTAATGAGATGAGAATGTCCTTTATAAGCTCGAAGTGTGGCTGCATTCATAAAACAGCATTTGCATTCCCCTTGGCTCCTGAAGCTTGGTAGTGTTATATCCCTTTATGACTCCATGGGATTTAGCTATGATACTTGAAGTTTTCAACCCTTCCAATACCCCCACTATTCTGTGTATCCTGGTGACACAAAGAAGCTCACCTCCAGCTATTACTTACTGAATAAACTCCATGCACTTGTAACCTGAAAGGGGGGGACACCAAGATATACTGTGAAAATTCTGTTTAAAACTCCACTTTAGACTATGCAAACAGATCACTGTAAAAAATTACTTAGCAGCAGCAACAGCAAAATGCTCAGTGAAAATCCCTGCAGCACTTGTTTTTGTTTCATAGCATCAATTTTTCTCTTTTATCTTCCCTGTTGCTGTGATCAACAGAGGGCAGTTGGGCTCCTTTCTATTTTCAGTTTCAATTAAAATTTCAAGCCTGTTTTTGATTGAACTGTTGAACACACTGAAATGTGAAAGCGCCCCCGCTGTCACTAAAATGGTCTGGAATGTGGTTCCTGGGCATGAACATTTCAAAGAGAAGATGCTGGTTGCAAATGTCTCCACCTCCACTTTCTGCTCCAACACGCTTGTTAAAGTCTCAGGAGAGCCCATTTCTTTATTTTTTTGTTTCTCCTAGGTAAAATGGTAAAATCCAAATGGAGCTCTTGAATGTAACATTAATGACTGAAAAAAAAAAAAAGANATTGTGAAAAATATGGGTTTCTGAAGGCAACTATGCTGCTTAGGCTAATATTTACCTATTTCTAGTTCTCCTTTGTCAGGGAAAAAAACAAAAATGAAAAAAAAAAAAAAAAAGAAAAGAAAAGAAAAGAAAAAAATCTCAAAAAAAAAACAAACCCTCAACCAAAACAAACCAACCAACAATTTAGCTAAAAAGCTATTGAACACAGGAAAACTAATGATCCCCAAAAGCTGTGGGAGCACAGGGCTTCAAAGGGAGAAAGCTCAACACAGACTCAATAGCCTGACTGGAAGGAGGGGTGTTTTGAAGATGCTATGAAACACATATTCAAGCACCTTCTCGGCAGCTCTGCTTTGTGTTGGGGATATGTAGAGAGGGTTCTTGGGAATTTGACTTTTCTCTCAAGCTTACAGTGATAGGTTTTTTTTTAGGGAAGATTTCAGACCTCTACTTTAGTACAGGTGGGGTATCACATGTGGCTTTCAGCATGCTGAGTTAGGTCTTTCTTAAATCTATTCCTCATTAAAACAATGCATGGACATATATACATGATATTGTTTGAGAATACAAACACCCGATCTGTATTGTGCATTATTGTGAAATTGTCTCTATGGACATACATATAAATTCCTTCATAAAATTCTGTGGATGTGAAAAAAGAAATAGAGGAGCAATTATCTCCTGAGTGTTGGTCACAGCCTAATTGGACGGCCATGTTATGGTGCCAAGCAGAAAAATTATCATATCTTTGGGTGACTCCTGAATATCCTAAAATTTCACTACATATCAGGGCTTCTTATATATGATTACAGGAGAGCAAACTGTTCAAATGTTTCTTGTTGGTTTGGGGCCTGAATGTGCATGAGAAATGCTACAACATTGTGCTAGCTGAGATGGAACATAGCATGAAAAGACTATTTTACTATTTCATAGTAAACTAGACAGAAACTAGTTAAACAACAGAAACACAGTTGTAAAGATAGGAATTGAGAAAAAGGAGTAAACAGCATTTAACACATTTTCAAAAGTGCTTAACTCCTGAGATTAATTTAACTTCCTGAAGATGTCTAATACCTACAGGATCTATCTGGATAAAAGTATGATTTTAGCACGTCTGAAGGGTGCCATTAAATTAAGAATTTTATATAAAACTAAGATTGTCATAGTGACAAAAAATAATTGGTAGCAACAATGAGGCAGTTATTACAACTGATGAAATAAAGCAATGAAGAGGTCTGCCTAAAAGGCTGGCTGATAATGACAACAACCAGCTTATAACTGAGAATCCCTGAGGGCAAGAAAGAACACCAGGTTTTTCCCTTCTTAAGGAGCAGAAAACTGTCTTTTACCAGATTAAAAATAAATAAATAAATAAAACCCCAGACGAACATTTGCAATTTATCACTTTTTTTCTGACAAGACTTTCACTTTTTCACAAGGCAATCACTTTTACAATGACAAGACATCCGTCTGCAGATGTCAGACAGAGATACCTTTACACCTTGGCATTTGCACACTGCTTGCAATAGAGGCACTTGAACATCATCTTACAGACAATATGGCCAGGCTCAGAATGTGAAGAAATGGAGGCAGCTGGTATCTTAAGGAAAGCAAGGGAAGCAAAAGGATTATGAAAAACTAGTAAAAGCCCAGGCAGTCCTGAAATAAGAGTGAGGTGATACCTGCAAAGCTTACCAAGAGACTCCAAAAACATGTCTTGATGGCAGGAATCTCAGAGTCATCTCTAAGTTGGCATGTTTCCAAAGAGAAAACACTTCTATGGCAGTGAAATGTCATGAGTGTTTCCCCTTCGGCAACAAGGGTACTGAGGGTTTGCTTTGTTTAGGTTCTTTTTATTATTATTTTTTTTTTATTTTTATTTTTGGGGGCTATATCCCCC
>NDXB01007388.1:0-40434 GCA_002631895.1 Agapornis roseicollis | reverse complement strand
GGGACACCTCACACTAAACCATGGCACCCAAGGCTCTGTCCAACCTGGCCTTGAACACTGCCATCTTTATACAGCAGCATGAGTTGTTGATCTGGGGACAGGTTGTGATTCATTACAGCCTCCAGATGTGGGGTTTTGTTTCCTTGCTTTATTCTGAGAACTGATGTCTGAACAGGCCTAGATCCACATAGAGAATCTCACAGGATTTCATAGAATGGCTTGGGATGGAAAGGACTTGAAGCTCATCCAGTTCCAACCGCCTTCCATGGGCAGAGGGACACCTCACACTAAACCATGCCACCCAAGGCTCTGTCCAGCCTGGCCTTGAACATTGCCAGGGATGGAGCATCTACCCTGATGAAGAGTCCCTCTCCAGCATCTCTGTACCCCTAGCAGGGTTGAGATAAAGGCAGTTTAATAAGCAAACCAAAAGCCTAGCAGGCAAGCAAAGCAAAACAAGGCATACATTCACTACTTCCCATGGTCAGGCAGAGGTTCAGGCATCTCCAGGGCTCCATCACAACTAATGGTGACTTGGGAAGATAAACACCATCGCTCTGAACCCCCCCCCCCCCCCCCCCCCTCCCACAATGCCCCGCGGGGGGGGGGGGGGGAGGGGGAGGGGGAGGGGTTACCTGGGGCCAGTCCAAGATGGCGGCGAGGANCTCCTTGTTCCCCCAGGTTTGTATGCTGAGCATGACACCATAAAATATGGAATATCCCTTGGGTCAGTGGGGTCAGCTCCCAACTCGTTGGGTACCTGCAGCCAGCAAGACAGCATTTGTGGTGTGAGGAGCAGTAAAGGCCTTGACTCTTTGTAAGCGCTGCTCAGTGATAATGAAAACATCCCTGTGTTATCAACACAGTGCCCAGCACACATCCAAACCACAGCCCCACACTACTGATCATGAGGAAACTTAGCTCTACCCCAGCCATAACCAGCACGATGAAGTATTTAGTTTTGTCCTTGGGCAGCTTCTTTACTGATTTCTAAACTCTTTCTGGAGAAAGAAGGTGCATTTTTAACTCCCATGACAAGTCCCATGATTCGTGTAAAGCAACCTCTTTATGCTTGTTGCAAACCTGCTATCTGATCACTTCATTAGTGCCCCTGGGTTCCTATGGCGTGAGAAGGAATGAATAACCATTGCTTACTCACCCCTGTCACACTCGTCATCGCTTTGTAGATGTCGACGGGTACACTTGGTCCCAATACATCCTCCTTAGACATTCCTCGTATTAAAACTATTCTGTATCTGATAATCCTCCTTTTTTTTTACCTTTTCTGATTATACTACATCCTTTTTTAATGGCATGAATGGGAGTCCACACAGTGTCCTGCATTTAGATGCATTAGGGATTTATATACACACTTTGAAAGTGAAGCTCTTGTTTTCTACCCATTTCCTAGCAAGTTCTTGGGTTTTATTCACCTCTTTTATTCACGTAGATGGTTTATAAAGAACTACCTGCAATGACTCCAAGATGTCTTTCCTGAGGGGCCAGTGCTGATTTAAGGCAGATCACTGTGTATACAGTTATCAGCTCCTCATTTCCCTCCAGGCTGCTACCTGGCATTAGATCCCAGTTTGCACGTGATGTTCTGAGTCACCAAACAACTCGGGTCCTTACCCAAAAAAGTTCTCCTGCCCCAAATTAAGATTCCTAGTTTATTACTGGGGGTTCAGAACATGCAGTTCAAAGGTTAGACCTGTGCTTGGCTACTGAAATGCACCCTATTTTCTGCCATAATAGAAGTGAAGAGGAGGTGCATGTCTTCACAGTCCATGCCACTTCAAGCCTAATCAAATCTGAGCAATTGGGTTAATTTAACAGGGAGGTAGAACTTCTATTGCCACATACAGTGTTAGGAAAGAAATGGGAGAATATCTACTACATCTTTTAGACTGAAGGCCGTTTCATACAACTGGGAAACACGACAGGAATAAGCACAGCAAAGGTTTTCATTACTCTATCCTGCGTATGCTGGATCTGCTGTTCATAGCTCAAACCAAAAGAGGAGAAGAAAGAAACCTCAAGATGTATTCCCTGAGTTCATTACAGTGTCAGTCATAGCCTGAAGAGGTGAGAAATTGGCTGTTAGATAATATTATGTCACCTCTGAAAAGCTAGGAACTCAGTGGAGGAATGGGAGGCTAAGGAAAGGTCACATTCACCCATCAGTCGCTCAACCACAGCTTGAGAGCAAAGAGCCACTAAGTCATAGCCAGTTTCATAATTCCTCTTTTTCCTCCAAATTTCCCCCCTTCCACAAGGAATTTGAGTTCAGATGGATACTTCTTTGCTTAGCATTCAATGGGTATCAATCAGCCTTGGAAAATTCATTGTGAGTTTTATCTAACCTCACAGTCCAAATCAATCATAGAATCATAGAATGGTTTGGGTTGGAAAGGACCTGAACCTCATCCAGTTCCAACCCCCCTGCCATGGGAAGGGACACCTCACACTAAACCATGGCACCCAAGGCTCTGTGTCCAACCTGGCCTTGAACACTGCCAGGGATGGGGCAGCCACAGTTTCTCTGGGCACCCTGTGCCAGTGCCTCAGGACCCTCACAGTAAGGAACTTCTTCCTTATCTCCAACCTGAACTTCCCTGTTTCAGTTTGAACCCATCACCCCTTGCCTTATCAATCACTGCTGTCCCTGATGGAGAGTTCTTCTCCAGCATCCTTGTAGCCCCCTTCAGATATTGGAAGGCTGCTATAAGTCCTGGAGAACAAGGGCTGCTCATCCGTGGAAGTTCACTGATGAGCCTCATAGCAAGGATCCCAGTAAATCCCACTCATTTGCTTTTAGAAAGTGGTCCTTTCTAGCCAGGATCTCTGCTACTGTGCAGAGATACAGAGAGGAGATGTAGGGAAATACCTGTATTGCTTAGGAAAGGAAAATCATACTGTCCCAAAAGAAGCCCAATAGATGACACAGGGTTAAAGCAAAACCACAACCTATAGACCTGCTTGGCCGGGAAAGAGTACAGAGACAGTGCAGGATGATATTGCAGGAGCAGAACAGAGCTCAGTAGAGAGAGGGTGGCAGAAGTGTCCCAGAGACAGGAGGGGATAAAATATGCAGACGTGCTCTTGAGTGCTTGAGACAGGGAACTGCTGATCGGGAGATTTAGCATCGCTTCCTAAATCTGTCATGGCAAGAGGTAGTGAGCATGAATCAGTCAGGGCACTCATCCCTCCTGTGCCTCTGCTGCCCTGTCTGGCAAAGAGAGATGGCATCAGTTTTGCAGGGACCTTCTCCTGCTCACATGAAAAGGCCCAGTGTTATTCCGAGTGCCAACACTCCTCACACCATGCTGGATCTGTCCCCTTGAAATCCCTGGTGCACCTATTTGTAGCCCCCTTGTTCCAGCTGATGCGGGGAGTGAGGACCATGTGCTTTATTCTGTTCTTCTTCTGGTTTTAATGAAGAATAGGCATAACGTCTTCTCAGACTGAAACAGCATCATGATAGAAAGCAGCGGCAGAGAAAATGAGCTTAATTCCCAGGCTGAATCCAAAGAAAGACATACTTACAGGTGTGCAAGTTAAGAGACGTAGATCGCTGTAGGCGAAAACACCCCTCTGTGTGTATATATATATATATATACTATAGCTGCAGTGCAGACCTTGGAAACAGACTTCCTACTCTCACCTCTCTTCAATCAACATATAGAAACCTCCATCCAGATCTCTCAGCAAGTCAATTTTCCTGGCTTCCACGTTACAGAGACCCAAGCGCACGTAGGTGTGCGGACGTAGGTGGCAATTGAAGGGTCTCGCCATAATCAACTCTAGTGGGGAAACTGCAAATACCATCCTCCTGTGGGTGGGGATTTGAGGACCTGCTCCCAGCAAATGAGAAGCTGAGGGGGGTTTTTTTCAGTGCCTGTGTGGGAGGTGAAACTGGGCTCACCTTCGGCAACTTGGGTGTAAAAATAAAACTTGTGAGACACTGAGAACTTCAGAGAGGATTTCAGACCTTCCCGCAGACAAGTTAGCAGCCAATGTCTTATGTGTATGTAGAATACGCAGAGCGGTAGAGGTAAGGTGCTGGTTAGTATCGGGGATTGCAGCAATAGGACAAGGGGTAACGGGTGCAAACTGAAAGAGGGGAAGTTCAGGTTAGATGTAAGGAAGAAGTTCTTTACTGTGAGGGTGCTGAGGCACTGGCACAGGGTGCCCAGGGAAGTGGTGAATGCTCCATCCCTGGCAGTGTTTAAGGCCAGGCTGGACAGAGACTTGTGAGATGTGGTCAGGGTGAGGTGTCCCTGCCCATGGCAGGGGGTTGGAACTGGATGATGTTAAGGTCCTTTCCAACCCAAACCATTCTATGATTCAGTGAGCCATTGCAGACTCCTCAGCATACAGCAAAACAGCTGAGTTTGTATGCAATACGATGCATATATTTATATCTACTAAGATTAACCTATGATTCTATGATTATTAGCACAATATTGATGTCTCTGGAGGCTCAAACTTAGAGGTGTTGGTGTCCTGGACCCTGCAGGCACCATAACTGGGGCTAGCCAATTTTTCTTTTAATTTCTATTATTTTTAGGTTTTTACTAACTGATCGACTTGTTGCTTGTCCTTTCCCCCCCTAAACATTGTTGCAGTGCCTCACCATCCTCACAGTAAAGAACATCCTCCTTACATCTAACCTGAACTTCCCCTGTTTCACTTTGAACCCATCACCCCCTGTCCTGTCACTACAGTCCCTGATGAAGAGTCCCTCTCCAGCATCCTTGTAGCCCCCTTCACACACTGGAAGCTGCTCTGAGGTTTCCACGCAGCTTCTCTTCTCCAGGCTGAACATCCCCATTGTTCTCAGCCTGGCTCCATACAGGAGGTGCTCCAGCCCCTGCTCATCCTCGTGGCCTCCTCTGGACTTGTTCCAACAGCTCCAGGTATAGAAAGGATTCCATAAACAAGCAGTGACATGCTCAGAAAGCAAAAGAATGCTCCTGATCTGCAGGAGTTTCTTATCTAGATGCAGAAGGACCTGGACCACAGAGTCTAGAAGAACAAAGTAGCAGTGACTTGGTGGTGATGGTGAGTAGTGAGGTTTTGCTCATATATAGCAGGGCTAAAATTGAGCAAATTTAATCAAAATTATAATGTCTAAGCTATCTGCTTATTACAACAGTCTCCCTCTTCCTCCAGTGCTTGCTATTGCCCCCTATATTCAATCATCTGCTTTCTCCTTCCCTACTTTCCCCACCTTCCTCTTCCTAAATGCTGACACATCGTTTCTCTCAGTGATTTCTGTGTTGCTTTGTTTGTTTTCATAACAATGAAATTAAAGCCTCTTAAATCCCATTTTTCTACAGTTGTAATCACCTCCATCAACGCTGCTTCCCTTCGTTAGGAGAAGCTGATTGACTTTATTCTATTTGCCAGAATTATATCTGGAAGCAAAATAAACTGTGAGAAATAGACCTTACCATGCCATGCACACCTGGCTTTCAGACTGATGTCACTGGGAGCTACCCTATGGGGACAAAGGAGATGCACCATCATTCTTCTGAGCCAGTGAATCTTGCCAGTCCTCCAAGAGAAACTCCTGAGCTAGCAGCATGTCCATTGAAACGCAAGGAAATGCCTTCCCTTTCTTTCCTGGCTTCAAACGTCTGAGCCCACAGAAATATAAGGCAAGACTTTTGCTTCAGAATGATCCCTGTGCTTCACGAAGGTGGGAGTCACCTTGGACGTTCGAACTCAGGGATTCAAGTTTATCATAGAGCTACAGAACATTTGTGTTCCAGGAAAAGAGCTGAGCACGCTAAAGGTATGAATGATGGTCTCGTCAGCTGTCCATTTCCACTCATCAGAAACTGCAAATCCCGCTGGGAAACGTCTCTCTTTTAACTTAATAAAATAGAGTGCCTGGTTAAAGATGTAAGGCAGCTTAGGAAAACCCTGGAAAGGGATGACCCAAAATAAGACATAAGCACTGGAAGCTTTCTGTTCAAGGGTGATTCTCATCTGGGTCCAACAGGATTATCTCTAGAATAAGAGTGCTGTTCAAACATCCCACATCTGAAACCTCATCAATAGAGAATGCTGGGAGTTGTGCTGCTGGGTCTTGTGCCACTGACAGGCTTCCATTTCTGAGTGTAATAACCTTGTCATACTGCTGATTTGGAAAGGCAATCAGCCATCAAATACAAGAGGGTTTCTTTCTAAAGAATACTCCAGGGTCTTTGATTTCCCAGTCCTCTGCCTTCAGTCCCCCCATTTTCATACACATCCACCCCTTAGCAGTAATCATAGAGTCCAAGAATTGTTTGGGTTGGAAAGGACCTCAAAGCTCATCTGGTTCCAATGCTCTGCCAAGGGCAGGGACCCCTTCCACTAGAGCAGGGTGCTCCAAGCCCCTGTGTCCAACCTGGCCTTGAGCACTGCCAGGGATGGGGCAGCCACAGCTTCTCTGGGCACCCTGTGCCAGCGCCTCAGCACCCTCACAGGGAACAGCTTTTGCCTCAGAGCTCAGCTCAGGCTCCCTTGTTCAGGCAGGTTAAAGCCATTGCCCCTTGTTCTGCCCCTACAGGCCCTTGTCCAGAGCCCCTCTCCAGGTTTCTTGTTGGCCGCCTTTAGATACTAGAAGCCTTTTCATGTGGAAAACAACTTTTGCCCTTTCATAGGCAAAGGAAATATGCTCAAGTGGCTGATAAATGATTTGGATTTAGGTTTCAGCATCACATTGCTTTTAGTTCTCACAGGGTTTGCTGTGTGAGAAAGCTGCGTGGAAGTGTTGTCCGGGCTCCTGGGTAAGATGTTGCCCACTTAGGAACTGATTTGAGCCATGTTTAATTATGAGCAGTAATGAGGAATGGTTGTTTCTGCTTTTGCAAATGGGCTTTCCATGTGAAGTTTAACCCCAATATTGCAAATCTCCCAAAAGGAGAAAGGGGGTTGGATTTGAAGTTGTGATTTGAGCCTTTTGAAAGATAATTATCTGTAATTCAATTCTGGTTTCTAAAGTATTTCCCATCAACTTTCTATTATTGATATCAACGTAAATTAGCATGGTTTTTACCACGTTCTTAGCATTTACCATAACTTTCATCCATGCCTTTCATCACTTTCCTTAATAACTCTGATATATTTCAAACTTATCATTCTAAATGAGTATATACTAAAATTAGTCAGTTAGAAGCTGCACCAGAGCCAGGCAAAAGTGATTCATGTGTTCCACATTCACTCAAATACAAACCATTTGGCACTTTTTAATGGATAAATAATCCCCATTATATTACACTGTTATATGCAAGCTTTTTGACTACCCTTAGTTGTCACGGTGTGTCAGTGACCAGATTAAATGACCAGACTTGGACTATATTTAAAACCCAGGTGCAGCTTACAGATTCACTATTTGCTCTATTTTCTAACTGACCATCATGCAGCCATCATATGGGCTTTATGTGTCCTCATGGGCTGTTTCTACAAGCAACACAAGAGCTAAAGAAGGTTTGCATCTGTACTGGTGAGCTAAATGTCCCCACACCCAGACAGTGAGGACCTCCCTCTACCAGTGAGCAGCTGAGCAGAAGTCTGAGAGTTCCATTATCTTCTAATTTACTGATTTATTTTACTTGAAAACAACGTGGAATTCTGACCAAAATCCATAGGACAAAGGGTGATGGGTTCAAACTGAAACAGGGGAAGTTCAGCTTAGACGTAAGGAAGAAGTTCTTTACTGTGAGGGTGCTGGGGCACTGGAATGGGTTGCCCAGGGAAGTTGTGAATGCTCCATCCCTGGCAGTGTTCAAGGTCAGGTTGGACAGAGCCTTGGGTGACATGGTCTGGAGTGAGGTGTCTGTGAACACTGCATGGGTTTGGAAGTGAATGACCTTAAGATCCTTTCTAACCCAAACCACTCCACGATTCTATGATTCTGTGAGCCATTGCGGACACCTTGGCATGCAGCAAATCAGTTGAGCTTTCATGCTATACAACTCATTGTTGTAGTTTGAACCCAGCCAGGCAGCACGTTCACTCACTCAACCCCAACCCTTCTGGCCCTCCCCTCTTTCCTCCCCGCTCCCGGAGGGATGGGGAGGGAAGATGGGCCGAAGAACTCCCACTGGTCAGATAACAACAGTCCAGTAACCAAGGTACAACACAAATCACTATCGCTATCACCAACAATAATAACAATGACAAAGAAAACAAGGGAAGAAGGTACGATACCACCCGCCGAAAACGAGCCCGACCGGGAAGTTCCCCCTCCTTCCAGGTAACTCCCAGTTACCCCCTGGGCATGACGTGCTATGGTATGGAATACCTCTTTGGTCAGTTTGGATCCTGTCCCTCCTTTCTCCCGGCTTCCCCTCCTCCCCGGCAGAGCATGAGGCTCACAAAGTCCTTGGTCAGGGCAAACATCGCTCAGCAACAACCAAAACCATCGGCCTTATCAGCCTTGTTCCCAGGTTGAGTCAAAACACAGCTACTAAAGAGAAGAAAAACTGACTGCAACTGCTGAACCTAGGACACTCATATATTTGTATCTACTAAGATTGGCCAAGGATGGAACAGATTGAGCTAATAAACAGAACTGGAAATATATTGCAAAGTAGCTAAATCACTTCCGAGGTCCAACCTTCTTCCAAGTGCGTTAATTTAAGACACTTCACATTAGTCACCTACAAAAGGAGGTGTTCCAGAAGTATTTCTTACATATTTCTTATATGGCTGAAAATCATTCTGATAGCCCAGTGTAAGTCAAAGTTGCAGGCAGGAGGGTTTGCTCAGGGCAAGATATTAGCTATAGAGAAATGGGAAGCGTGGCTGTACAATTCATTAATGCTTTCTAGGATGCAGCGGACCCGTAAGAAGTTGATCTATAACCAAAATATTTTCATTTCATATTTTGGCAGCTTTCACAGTTAGAAATTGTTCCTTGTCCTGTGTCTGCCCTGCCAGCAGAGCAATT
The DNA here is from genome assembly GCA_002631895.1 of Agapornis roseicollis. Classification (NCBI taxonomy): domain Eukaryota; kingdom Metazoa; phylum Chordata; class Aves; order Psittaciformes; family Psittacidae; genus Agapornis; species Agapornis roseicollis. The sequence goes on along the minus strand of NDXB01007388.1, from coordinate 31,487 downwards.
CCTTGCTATGGGGTTGGCAAATCAGATGTCTAGAGACTCCAGTGAATAATGGCCACATGCTGACCTCAATGGCAGAAGCTCATCCGACGTTACTGTCTGTGACAAAAGGCTCTAATGCTCGTGATTTAGCAGACAAGGTGCTAAATGCATGGCAAGATACAGACACAACACCAACCATCTGTATGATTTTATAGGACCCATCATGTACCATCCTCCCTTCCTCATTTGTGCCTAGAGAGCCCATCTCTTGCTCACAGCTTCTATGGAGCCTTTCTTTGATTAGTGATTTCAGTAAAGCTGTTCTCTAATTACATGTACTAATCAATGCTTCAGGCAAAGCATACAGAGTAAATGACAATGCTCTAGTACAGGAGGTATTTTAGGGATATACTGATAACATGTCATGTCTTTTTCTCAAAAGCAAAAGTGTTGCCCTTAAATACACAACTGAATTATTTCATAGAATCATAGAATAGTTAGGGTTGGAAGGGAACTTAAGATCATCCAGTTCCAACCCTCCTGCCATAAGCAGGGACACCTCACACTAAACCATGCCACACAAGGCTTCATCTGGCCTTGAANGAGGTATTTTAGGGATATACTGATAACATGTCATGTCTTTTTCTCAAAAGCAAAAGTGTTGCCCTTAAATACACAACTGAATTATTTCATAGAATCATAGAATAGTTAGGGTTGGAAGGGAACTTAAGATCATCCAGTTCCAACCCTCCTGCCATAAGCAGGGACACCTCACACTAAACCATGCCACACAAGGCTTCATCCAACCTGGCCTTGAACACTGACAGGGATGGAGCACTCACAACCTCCCTGGCCAACCCATTTCAGCATCTCAGCACCCTCACAGGAAAGAATTTCTTCCTTAGATCCAATCTAAACCTCCCCTGTTTCAGTTTGAACCTGTTACTCGTTGTCCTGTCACTACAGTCCCTAAGGAAGAGTCCCTCCCCAGCATCCCTATAGGCCCCCTTCAGACACTGGAAGCTGCTCTGAGGTCTCCACGCAGCCTTCTCTTCCCCAGGCTGAAAAGCCCCAACTCTCTCAGCCTGTCTCCATACAGGAGATGCTCCAGTCCCTGCTCATCCTCGTGACCTCCTCTGCACTTGTTCCAACAGCTCCATGTCCTTTTGATGTTGAGGGCACCAGAACTGCACACAAAGCTCCAGGTGAGGTCTCACGAGAGCAGAGCAGAGGGGCAGGATCACCTCCTTTGACCTGCTGCCCTATCACTACAGGCCCTGGTGAAGAGCACTTCATTCTGTTCCCCTGCTGATCCCACATTTTTCATGGTGTTTGTGACATCCTAAAGAAATAAGCTTCTTGGTTTGAAGAATATAGATTAATTAGCTTAAGAACACTGTGTTCCATAAAAACAAATGTCAGGTGTTTCAGAAATAGTTTATGTTGTTGAATAAACCCCTTTTTTATTATTCTTCTTTGCTATCACATTCCTTTTAGGTTAGAGATAAGTTTATGACCATTTTTCATAACCATTTGCTATATTTTTCCTTTCAGTTTCTATGGGATGCCAGCACTTCAGTGCAAGATCAGGTTATTGTCAGCTTTAACATTAAACCATACAACCCGATAGACTTTCAACACATTTCAGAAGGCACATTAATACTCACAGGCTGAAAATCTTCTCTTCTTACAAAGAACCTCAAAATCCAATTGAGCAACGCTCCCCTCACATACAAACGAAGGGGTTTAAGGCAGGAAAACACATTAAAATATATCGTAATGGATTCATAACGCAATGCATTGTGATCACCTTCTCTGGATGCGTGTAGACATCTTCCTGGTTTGCAGAATGATGTGATGAAATATCTCCTGTAAATTTTAAACTCCTTTTGGAGGATTAAGAAAGGTCATTAAATAACTTGTTTACAGCATTCAAAGCCTGTTGATGCAATTGTGAGGCTTTTCCTTATTGAAAATAACAGTGGTCAGGGAATGACTGATGTCTGGAAAAAGACTGATCTTGTACCAAGAGGCATAGCCTAACAAAACCAACATGAAATAAAAAACAACACTCTCTCCCCCCTCTCCATGTCACCTTCATCTCTGGAAAATCATAGAGTCCAACAGCAAGGGCAGACAGTGATTTAGGGCCCTAATTGTCTTCTATGACAAAATGAATGGCTGCATGTGTGAAAGAAGATTGGTAGATGTCATATGTCTTGTACTTACGACTTTAGACATCACTTCGCACTTTATTGGAGGCTGAAGCAATAGATAAACAGGCTGTCAAGTAGGTTGAAAACTGGTTGGACCACGTTGCTCAAAGAACAGCGATCAATGGCTGATTGTTTGGCTCACAGCTCATCACGGAAAGAATAACCAGGACTGATATTGTCCAGCATCTTTCTTAGTGATTTGAATCATGACACAGTGCACCGTCAGCAAATTTGAGGATGGCACTAAAGTAAGAGGAAGCATTGACACGCTGAGATGTGTCAGAGCCTTGACCCAAAAGGAATGCAATAAACTTGCAGACTGGATCAGCATCATGAGGTTCAGCGCAGACAAGTGTAAAGTTCTGCATCTAGAACAAAGTCATTTCAGTACAGGCAGGGATCTGACTGTGCACAGCCCTACTGAAAAGGACCAGGGAATTATGATCAACAAGAAGGTGAACGCCAGCTGACAGGGCACTCTAATTGCAAGTATACAAACTATGCCATAGAACCATGAAGCGTTTGTGTTGGAAGGGACCTTAAAGATCATCTAATTCTAGCCCCTGTCACCAAAAATGTTATCCTGGGATACACTTCATATATGCATGTCGTGGTTTAAACCCAGCCACGCAGCTCATTCACTCACTCAACCCCCCCTTTCTTGCCCTCCACTCTTTCCTCCCCGCTCCCGGAGGGATGGGGAGGAGGATTGAAGGAATGCAACTCCCCCGGGTTCAGATAACAACAATCCAGTCACTAAGGTATAACACAAATCACTATTGCTATCACCAATAATAATGACAAGGAAAACAAGGGAAGAGGGTACGATACCACCCGCCANTTCAGATAACAACAATCCAGTCACTAAGGTATAACACAAATCACTATTGCTATCACCAATAATAACGACAAGGAAAACAAGGGAAGAGGGTACGATACCACCTGCCGAAAACGAGCCTGACCGGGAAGTTCCCTTCCCTTCCAGGTAACTCCCCGTTACCTCCTGGGCATGACGTGCTATGGTATGGAATACTTCTTTGGTCAGTTTGGGTCCTGTCCCTCCTTCCTCCCGGCTTCCCCTCCTCCCCGGCAGAGCATGAGGCTCACAAAGTCCTTGGTCAGGGCAAACATCGCTCAGCAACAACCAAAACCATCGGCCTTATCAGCCTTGTTCCCGGGTTGAGCCAAAGCACAGCTACTAAAGAGAAGAAAAACTGACTGCAACTGCTGAACCCAGGACAATGCAATAGGCAACACTTTTCAGTATTCAACAGATGTACCATGCTATTTGTTGTCCATATCATTAAAAGTTCCACTTCTTTGGAATTTTCCAAATCTCAAACTTCAGTACTTTGCATGATAATTAGTGAGTGAAATCATCAAGGGGGTCCCACTGTTGCCCTTCCCCAGTTCTAAGGTTTGCCCCTTGACAAAGGGGAAGCCCATTGCCCTCTCTCATTCCAAGAAAAGGGAATTGGACATGGCTCTAGAAAGAAGAAAGGGGACTGGAATTGTGATGGTAGTGTTGCTGACTGACTCGAACAAAACTAAGCCCTACTCACTGGTCTGAGGTATGTACTATTAACTGCCACCTCAGACCATGCACCAGAGCATCACTTGTCTTGCTCCTTACATCCAGAAGATGTTATCACTTTATCCCCTCTCCTGCTTCCCACATCACTCTAGCACCACAAACACTTGTTTTAATTTCATACTCTTTAGTTTAGCTTAACTTTAAATACTGATTCCCTACTTCTATTTAGCTTGGAAGGGTATGGATTCTACTCTATATTTGAAGAAGACTCCATGTGCCTAGAAACTAGTGGGGGGTTTATTTCTTCTTTTTCACCATTCTATTCGATTGTCTGAGGAAAGATTATCTCTCACTAAAACTTTGCTTAATTGACATTTTCAGATGACCACAGACCTACAACATTACTCATACCATGAAAGTCAGTCGCAGCTTTGTCATCTCCAAGTGACGACACCCTGTGAAGTCAATTGACTCGAATAGCTTCTTGCATTTGCAAGCATTTGTAATGATTTCTTTCCCTTGTATTAAAAATAATTAAGCAGACAATAGATCACTTCTTTTTCTACTGTATAGGAATGAACATCTGCCAGGAACATTTTAACATTTCCATGGTTTAAAGCACCAGTGGCCACAGAGAAAAATACACCCTTTTCAACTAAGCCTGTAATGATCCTTTTGATTGAAAATGGAGCTAGCATATTACCAGAAATATGTAATGCTTTTATTCTACCAAGATATATTATTTAACAATGGGTGAATTTTGTAAAACAACTCTATTTAATTTGTTCTTTCCATCTAATGACCCATGTGAATGATCATAGATACTATTGCAGTACCTAAGATGCTTCTATCGAAGCCAGAATGTGCAGTGTTCTTCACATCTTCATCATGGAAAACATTTCAAGTGCTTAGACCGTGTATAAAAATCAGTTTATAAATGACTTTGTTTGCATGCAGCTTTACATTGGATAGCCAAGTATGAACAATTAAGAAAGGTCTTCTGCATCAGCTACAGGAGTCATAGTAATAACTGCTACTGCTGATGATCCATGCAAATTTCTATCTCCAGTGAGTGTAAAGTCTCTTATTTATAGCCACTAAATCCCACTTTGTTGGAGTGTTACCATCTAAAGCACTGTCGAGTCATGGGCTGTGTAATTCATTGAAATCCTCCCAGAAGTAATAATTAAACAGAGCTGATGACAAGGATCACATCACCAGTCTTGCCTTGGACCGACTGTTGTCACTGTCCTGCCTGCACCACTAGAGTTTATTGGCCCATCCAGCTTTGCCTGTGGCCTTCACCTGCCCGTCTTCTTGCTGTTGTCCCAAGAGCTGCATTTAAATACTGAATTGCAAGTATGTCTGTGTTCAGTTTGGCAACACACTTCTGAGTTGCCAACTAACCTTGGACTTGCCTCTTGACTATGGTCCTGCCTGGTGACATGGTGACTGTCTCTGCTTTCCTTGGGTCTTGTGGGCTTAGCTTTAAAAACCATAGAGTTCCAACCCCCTGCCACGGACAGGGACACCTTCCACTAGACTGGGTTGCTCCAAGCCCCATTCAACAGAGCCTTTAAATCTGCCCTTCCTTGTGGAGGAGCTCTAGTCTTGCTGCTGCCCTGACAACTCTCACTGTCTTGAGTCCTGAGCCATACATGGCAGAGCACAGTTGTCAATCTGTGCAGGTTTTTATCCCTGCAAGACACTCTACTAGCCTTATACAGACCTTCTTTCCATGCAGAAGATTATGGTCAGCATGCAAAGGCAGATTGTAGTGCTGTGGCCTTCTCTTACCTGATCTGTTGAACTCTGTCTTGCAGCCAGTGTTAGTAGACTTTACTCAGTCCTGCCTTTCCAAACTGTCCATCTCAGAGCTTCTATCATAGACTTACAGAATGGTTTGGGTTGGAAAGGTCCTTAAGATCATCCAGTTCCAACCCCCTGCCATAGGCAGGAACACCTCACACTAGACCCTGACACCCAAAGCTCTGCCCAACCTGGCCATGAACACTACCAAGGATGAAGCATTTACCACTTCCCTGGACACCCTGTGCCAGTGCCTCACCATCCTCACAGTGAAGAACTTCTTTCTTATACCTAACCTAAACTTCCCCGCTTTAAGTCTGAACCTATACCCCAATCTTCTCCAACAGTTGAATGAAGATCACTTCTGTTTTGCAGTTCAAACATGTTGCTGCTGATCCACAATGGATTCAGACACGTCCCGTGTTGCCTCCGCACCAAAGTGCCAGGCCTGGAGGCATATTTACAAAGACTTGTGATAAGGTTTCTAGCCACAATCATTACAGACCCATCAGACAGCTCTTACTTGCCACCACTTCTTGAGGCTTTAACTGACAAATAACCTCAATGAGACATCTCTGGTGAGCATCTGCTGCCTACTGAGCTGTTAATGGACCTTTCACAGAACTGCTTCCCTACATGCAAATACAACATCCACCAGCTTGTCCTAAAGTCATGAGCTTGTGCTCATTTTTGTTTAAAGGCTTCTCAAGGCAGATTTTGCACTGAAAAGTGCCATAAATGGCCCCTCCGCTTCTGTTCTACAAAACTTTGGTTGATGTTTAAGCTGATCTTTTACCCACCTAGAAGAAATGAAGGAAATAAAGGTTATTTAAGAAAGAGCTGATTTGCCATCTTCAGGGAGGTCTTCCGGAAATAAGAAATGACCTTTTAAAACAAGGATGTTTACTCAAGTTAATGTCTTTCCCTAACTAAAGACTCCCTAAGCCTATAAATCATAGAATCATAAAATAGTTAGGGTTGGAAAGGACCTTAAGATCATCTCGTTCATAATAGTTACTAATGTCTTTAATTCTCAAATATCTTGGATATCCTCAAATATATCTAGAAGAACTTTCAGGAAGGTACGGGCCTGTTTGGCAGTCCTGGGGTAATGGTTGTATTTCATGATCTTAAAAGTCTTTTCTGACCTAGTTGATCCTATGATTCTATGATGCTTTGTACACCTATGCTGCTCATCAGAGTCCCACCTCAACAGGTACTGCCTCTCGCTTCTAAGATCACTGTTCACTGCTCCTCTGGGAGTTCACTGAAGATGTTGTTCTCCATAGAATCATAGAGTCATAGAATAGTTAGGGTTGGAAAGGACCTTAAGATCATCCAGTTCCAACCCCCCTGCCATAAGCAGGGACACCTCACACTAAACCATGCCACACAAGGCTCTGTCCAACCTGGCCTTAAACATTGCCAGGGATGGAGCTCTCACAGCCTCCCTGGGCAACCTATTCCAGTGCCTCAGCACCCTAACAGGAAAGACCTTCCTCCTTATATCCAATCTAAACCTCTCCTGTTTCAGTTTGAACCCGTTCCCCCTTGTCCTGTCACTGCAGTCCCTAATGAAGAGTCCCTCCGCAGCATCCCTATAGGCCCCCTTCAGACACTGGAAGCTGCTCTGAGGTCTCCACGCAGCCTTCTCTTCTCCAGGCTGAGCAGCCCCAACTTTCTCAGCCTGTCTCCATACAGGAGGTAACCCCAGAACACTGTCCTAATATAATAAGGATGCCCCAATGTAATAAGGAGTTCCTATACATCAAACATTCCTCTCCAGCAGTAGCTTCCCACATATAACTTGCAGGAGCAGGAAAGTAAGGTCCAAGAACCTCTCAGTAATAAATTAATTCACAGTTGCAGCCCTGGTTGTGTCTGTCTCAGCAGTTCCTGTTATGTTTGGGAGTCCCTGGCAGTGGAATGGGCTCATCTGTGTGTACATTGCCATATGCCATTGAGTCTTGCAGACCACCCACAGACATTGCCATGTTCCTCCCATCCATGACTGACCTGTAGAGGAAGGTGGGGAGAAGGACTTACAATGACCTGCAGCATTTGTGACACGCTTAAAACCCTGTGATGAGAAAACAAATCAACAAAGAGAAACGTTTTTCTTCAACTTCTGCTTTTTTTTTTTAGCTTTTAGATTAATTCAGGTCCCACGTTCAAGCCTTTTTCACCCAAAATGAAAATGATCATTTTTGTTATTATTCAATAGAAGTTGATAATTTTATGTTTCCAAATCTCACAAAAAGATAGGATTTTACCATGAAAACTGGCAACATTTTGATTAAAAGCCTCTATACTCTGAGCGTTCGGGATCAGATCCAGAAATAGGATGAGGAATGTGAACACTTAAATTACAAGACATCTACACTTTTAATATATTAATGGTGTAACTGGCTCAAATGATTAAGAAACAGTGATTCGATCCTTGTTTTTCTCATCAGTGTTTAAATGTATTGTGGAAAAAAGGGTAGTAATAAATGGCATCTTCATATTGGAATAATTAATAATGTAGGTGGAATGGTTTGTCTTGGCTTCATGGGTTTTTTATCTGCCTCTGTCAACAAAACAGCTCATATACCAGCTATGATTCCCTTTCCCAAACTAGAATAGAAGCAAACACATTGTTATCATACTCTATTCTCGTTCTGAACATGTACAAGCCTTCCTTCTGGGGGCTTTTAATATCTCTGAAGTCCAAAAGATCACTTAACTAACGTACATTTTTTCATTTGAATGCCTCTTGACTGGAATTCCGTTCTAAAAGGTACAGAAAATGAAATTTACTCAAGCTCTGCATGCACATAAACATGCCTCAGCATACAAATATCTTTTCTTTTCTTGTATGCCCTTTAACTTGTGCATTAAAAATATATAGCTGTACACTTTGATGGTTTTAACTTACCTGTTGGAGGTACAGAACACACACAGTTCCTCATACTACAGCTGCAGGTGTTCAAAGTCGTAGACAACGTATTCTAAAAGGGGCCTACAAGGATGCTGGAAACAAACTCTTCATCAGGGACTGCAGTGACAGGACAAGGGGTGATGGGTTCAGACTGAAACAGGGGAAGTTCAGGTTGGAGATAAGGAAGAAGTTCCTTACTGTGAGGGTGCTGAGACACTGGCACAGATTAACTCACATGGAAAATGATAACCTGGACTGGAAGGTCAGAAGTGACTGAATGGTGCGATAACACTTACTGCCATGAGCCAAGGCCACTAGCACAATGGGGTAACCTTAAAATAAAGAGACCTTTGGGGTTTTTTTTTAAGCTGGACCAATGTAACATCCATATTCTTTTTTTCTCGATATAAGTTTACAGTTACAATAAGAAAGAAATGACTGATCTTTTCTCTGGTGAAATGACAGGGCACTGTTATAAAAAGCCCACCAAATGAGGATGATGGCGACTTAATTGTGATAGAACAATAGATGCTGGAATTAAATGGAGTTGTGAAGATGAACATGAGACTGGGACAGCATTTTTGGATGGTGGTGTATCAGTACATTAAATTGTCCTGGAACGTTCTCAGGCACCAGAACATGATCCATCTATATTAGTGAAAGATTGGAGAGGTCCTTGGCTTGCCTTTGGTATGTGCCAGTGAGGCTCTGCAGGCACAACTCAGGCATAAGCGTGTTCCAGGGTCCATGCCCTTTTGGCATCTACCCAGGCTCTTAGCACAGAGGTAGCTCATGATTTTAAGTCCAAACTAAACCAGGGGAAGCTCAGGCTGGAGATAAGGAGGAAGTTCTTTACCGTAAGAGTGGGGAGGCACTGGAATGGGTTGCCCAGGGAAACTGTGAATGCTTCATCCCCGTTAGTGTTGAAGGCCAGGTTGGACAGAGCCTTGGGTGACATGGTTTGGTGTGAGGTTTCCCTGCCCATGGCAGGGGGGTTGGACCTGGATGATCTTAAGGTCCCTTCCAACCCAAACCATTCAGTGATTCTATGATGCACCAGTTGCCCTTATTGCCCAGGTACATTTAGTTTTCAGCTGTAGATGGTGCCTCCCAAGAAAACAAGCCTATTGCATGTGCAGCTGATGGGAAACTCCACTCTCTCTTTGCTGGCTGCAAAACTCTGCAAGGGTCCCTAACTCAGGAAAGCATGTGTTTATGTGCATTGCTAAATCATAACCCACAGCCCATGCAGATAATGGCACTTAGGCCTTAACTAAATTCTTATCAGGTATCAATGGCACCCTGGATTATTTCTTTGCTTTACAAAAGCTGACAGCAAAAATGTGAGGTTTCAAAGGCAGGTTAAGGGTGAGGGGCACACAGGGCTTTACTTTGCCCAGTGAATGACTATTTGTGCTAGCTTGGGCTGGGGTAGGGTTAGTTTTCTTTATAGTACTGGCATGGGGCTGTGTATGGGATTTGTGCTGGACACAGCATTAGTAACACAGGGGTTTTACCTTGTCACTGAGCAGTGCTTACACAGAGTCAAGGCCTTCTCTAGTCTTCATTCCACCAGTGGGCAGGCTGGGAGTACATGAGGAGTTAGAGGGGACACAGCCAGGATAGCTGACCCCAACCAAAGGGATGTTCCATACTTTATGAAGTCATGCTCAGCATATAAAGCTGGGGGAAGAAGAAGGAAGAGGGGGGACACTCAGAGTGATGGCGTTTGTCTTCTCAAGCCACCATTAAGAGTGATGGAGCCTGTCCTGGAGATGGCTGAACGCCTGCCTGGCCATGGCAAGTGCTGAATGAATTCCTTGCTTTGCTTTGCTTGTGTGCAGCTTTTGCTTTATATATGACATTGTCTTTACCTTAACCTACATCTTTTCTGACTTTTACCCATTCAATTCTCTTCCCCATCCCACCATTGGTAGCGAGTGAGTGGCTGTGTGGGGCTTAGCTGCTGCTAGGGCTAAGCCACAATACAATTATAAAAGGTCAAATCCAAACACTATACAGAGGTTGAGTGGGACTTCAATTATTTCAACAACAAAACCACATTTAAACCATGACAGGCTGCTAAGAATAAAAACTGCCATTCAATGGATCACTGTATGCAGTAAAGATGAAGAGCAGGTATTTCCATCCTGGGGCAGAGAGATTGAGGACTTCTTTAGAAGCAGGCATCTAGCACTGTTTGAGTGCTAGCCTGTAGTTTTACCCTGGCAGAGCCCAGCAGTGATAGCTGTGACTGATGCACACAATAGGTTACAAGACCTCCTCTGAAAATAGAAGCTGAAGTGTAGCAGACTGCAGTAGTAACCCACTGAAGTTAATGAGGGAGATTTGTTCAGCGTGTGTAACATTTCTCCTTCTATGATTAAAGGAATGATTTGGCACTAAATGAGCTGACGAGATTCTATGCACCAACCAGCAAATGACTGCAATATGCCATTTTTGTTAGAGCATGCGTCAGCAATGAATATTTATTTAGAAGTGGATTTTCCAAGAGATGCAATGGACCTAAAGGTCATCAACTCCTGAAGCTTTGGGTCTTTTTCATACTGAGCTATCTTTCTTTTCTGGAATAGACGAGTAACTGCTCTGCTTCACTCTTCCTCACAAATGCCTTGGCAATGATCTTGTCCTCATCTTGCTCCTGCACTGGTTCGAAGACAAGAGCGGTGGTGGTGGTGTGGTTTGTTTCATAGCGTTTCAAAGAGCCTTTGGGGATAGAAGCAGCAAAGAACAAGGGTAAAGGGAGACTCCAAGGCTTGAAAGTCACTTTCTGGGGATTCTCACCTTCTCAGGTACATTCTTTGTCCCCAGTTTGTGAACCGCTGCCCTAGTCCTTCCCTCTGCACTAAGGCAGAGTCGATGATACCTACACCACTCCAGAGCTTGTTTGCCTCAGGCCTTCTAATAAATACCCAAAGAGTCATCAAAGCCTCTCCAGGCAGCATTCACTCTTCAGGTTTTTTTCTTGGCATTTCATTTCTCTTCTTTGCTGGAAGAGGAACAGATTTCTTGTTCTAGTCACCAAGGGCACAGAACTATTGATCTCCATACGCGCCCTCTCCTTCGCTGGAAGAACATGTACCTGGCTTCACTTGGGTGTCTCTTTTCTAGGCTAAACAAATCTGACTGCTTCACTCTCTCTTCACATGTTGTTTTCACATCTTCTTCTCCTTTGCACTGTTATTCTCCAGGGGGATTTCAGTATGTGTGGCCTCTTATTTCTACTGCACCTTTTCCCAGGGAGCTGTCACTGCTGAAATTCATCGGATTACTGAAGTCTGTGGCTTTCCATTATCCAGGGAAAGAAGGAAAGAAAGGGTATGAAGATAGGCAGAGAAGGTTGGGGTTGTTCAGCCTGAAGAAGAGAAGCTGCATGGAGACCTCAGAGCAGCCTTCCAGTATCTGAAGGGGCCCTACAGGGATGCTGGGGAGGGACTCTTCATTAGGGACTGCAGTGACAGGACAAGGGGTGATGGGTTAAAAGTTAAACAGGGGAAGTTTAGATTGGATATAAGGAGGAAGTTCTTTACTGTAAGGTTGGCGAGGCACTGGAATGGGTTGGCCAGGGAGGTTGTGAATGCTCCATCCCTGGTGGCGTTCAAGGCCAGGTTGGGCAGAGCCTTGGGTGGCATGGTTTAGTGTGAGGTGTCTCTGCCCATAGCAGGGGGGTTGGAACTGTNCCCTGGTGGTGTTCAAGGCCAGGTTGGATGAAGCCTTGTGTGGCATGGTTTAGTGTGAGGTGTCTCTGCCCATAGCAGGGGGGTTGGAACTGGATGATCTTAAGGTCCCTTCCAACCCTAACTATTCTATGACTCTATAATCCTATGGTATTGATCTCCAGATTGCTCTGAGGCTTAACTCCAAGAAATCAGTTCTAAGGAAAGAGAAGAAAATTTCACCTCATTGGCCTAAGAGCTCCTTGATCTTTCTGCATAGACTGCTGAAAAGCTTGAAGCAGGATCAAAGGAGGGATTCATAGTAAGGACCTTGGACTGACACTATGGAGAAATGAACCCCCAAACTCAACTTGTTTCATCCCCTTAGCTCAATAGTGTTGGGTAAACTCTTTGCCCCTTTCAAGTGAGGAACCTGAGTGAAGCTGGATGATGGACAGACCTCCTTAGCCCAGTGGTGGACAGGACCCAGTGCCCACCACAATGGCCTTGCTCTCCCTGTGCTCTTTATACTGAGTGAGTGGGATGGCAACTCTGATCCTCCCCATGCTTATGTCCTTCAACACCTCTACAGGGGGTTGGAACTGAATAATATAAAGGCTCTCTGCTTTCTATGATTCTATGATTTTATGATGCTACATTTGGCCCTGAGAAAGGTCTTTGTTAAGAGAGTCACAGGATTTACAAAGTCAATGACCTGTGGTCTTAGGCTGCCTGCAGGTGAAATTCATGTGAAATTAAGGAGTCATCTGGGCCATCAGATCAATTAACACAAGGAATTATTCTGCATTGGCAGTGTTCAAGGCCAGGTTGGATGAAGCCTTGGGTGCCATGGTTTAGTGTGAGGTGTCCCTGCTTATGGCAAGGGGGTTGGAACTGGATGATCTTAAGGTCCCTTCCAACCCGAACTATTCTATGATTCTATGATTTTGATGATGGGATCCACAGCTGCACTGACACATGAGTATTTGCCTTCACAGCACATGTCTGAAGCTTGAAACTCCCTTTTTGGCAGCAGCAAACCTTGGATGGGAGGTAGCATTACCTGCCATTCCAGACCCATTTCTGGTTTTAGACCAAGGAAGAAGCCTTGGGAGTAAAGCTGTTGCCTTGCTCATCTGAAGCACTTGAAAAGGGAAAAGCCAAATGAAACATCCTTCTCCTGCCAAACCCAGAAACAACTGTATTTCATTGCCGCTGTGCTAATAGAAGTGCTGTCTCAGTATATTGCAGGGAAATAGAGGTTTTCGTTAGCAATCCAGGTTTAGTAGCAATCCTTAGATGAATAGAAGGACTAAAAGAGAAGATAATGTTCTTATTTTCAAGAGAAGCACCCAGAGCATCCTGCTCAGTGCTGCCTTTGATAGGTAACAGAGGAGGATAGGACCATCCAGCACATGGTCGAAGCCCTGAATGCCTTTTGCAGGTTGCTGGCTCAAGCCCGCTCCTAATTGTCGGTGTCACTTGTGAGTTATAGCAGTTTCTGTGTAAGAGGAGCCTGGTTTGAGAGAGTATCAGAGGCATTCCCTACCCCCAGGGGAAAAGATACAGAGAAAGAAACAGTGGCAACCAATGTGACAGAGGAATTGGACCGCAGATGGCACGAAGCTCTAATTCAGCCGTCTGGATAAGGAAAAACACATCAGGAGTCCCAGGGGTTTTAAGATACTTCAAACTAATATAATACTATTTAAAGCAATGGAGACAGGCTCCTAAATGTGTCTCCCAGGTGCTGGCACTGAGTGGCACTAAGGAAATCCCTTCCCCACAAAACTTATCTCAGGTAACTTCCAACCTGACAAGACATCCCCTCTTCTTAAACACTCTCAGAAGTGGGTGCCATAAGCCAGGTAGATCCAGGCAGTTCACTCACATGGAGAGCAGGAGGAGCTGTGTCTGGAGCTGTACAGACAGCAAACCCCAACAGTGGTTGCAGTGTGGCAAAGTCTGGGTTATTATTACTCCTTTAATTAAATTCAAGTGTGCTCTGCAGATACTATTTACTTGCCCTGATTACTGTACCCAGACTTGTGTCAAAGGTATTAGGAGGTACAAAGTGAGGATGGTTACCAGCATGGCTAGTCTAATCCAATGGGAAACATATGGATCATGGAAGTTTTAGGGAGATAAAGATCACGATGAGTGACAGAGCTGGAAGATAAGTTCACATCCCAAATTCAGCTTCTAGTTCACTGCAGAGGACAGCAAGGCTGTGATTCATGAAGATGTAAGGAGTAGAGGGATTACAACTCCATGATCTTTCTAGTCCTAGGTCCTTTCCAACCCTAACTCTTCTATGATTTCTATGGTATTTCCCATAGAACCCTTTCCCTGTAAGAAGAGCTGTACTTGAAATTCAGGAGATCAGCTTCTTGTGGGGAACAATGAGTGGTGAACTTATAATGGGAACCTAGAAACAACCTGGAAGTGGAGCCAGGAAACTACTGCTGTGGGAACACTTCTTATTGACCTTATGTATATTCGAACCAAGAAAAGCACAATTGAAGTCAAGCACTTCTGCCCTCGTACGGAGCATAGAGGACACTGTTATTATAACTAAAGACTAAGTCTTAAGCTTTCCAACAAACACATAATAAATCAATGTCCTTTCCCTTGTTTTAATTTCATACACAAGATTTATGAACCTGCATATTTAGGCTGTTTATTTAGAGCTCTGGCATGCGGGCTACTCTTGGCACAATGAGCAAGCTTTCTCTGAATGCTGGTTTGCTTTGGTTTTAGTTTAATGATTGAAATTGAAGAATCCATCATTACCTTTCAAAGATTAGCTCAACATTAGGAAGGTCAAAGACATGTTTTGTGTTGGTCTCAGTTCTGCTGCTGGGGAGGGACTCTTCATTAGGGACTGCAGTGACAGGACAAGGGGGAACAGGTTCAAACTGAAACAGGAGAGCTTTAGATTGGATATAAGGAAGAAATCCTTTCCTGTTAGGGTAGTGAGATGCTGGAATGGGTTGGCCAGGGAGGTTGTGAGTGCTCCATCCCTGGCAGTGTTCAAGGCCAGGTTGGATGAAGCCTTGTGTGGCATGGTTTAGTGTGAGGTGTTCCTGCTTGTGGCAGGGGGATTGGAACTGGATGATGTTAAGGTCCTTTCCAACCCAAACTATTCTATGATTCTATGATCATGTTTGAACCACACCTGGTCCCACAAAAATTCCTCCTTTCTTTGTAACATCCCTTTTGTTCCTCCATTAAGTCTCAACTCTGTTGGCTTACTGCACCCCCTCCTCTGCCTTGTGCTCTTATTTCTTCTCTTCTGCATGGAATCCTTGGCTTATAACCAAGTATCACCTTGGAGCTGAATCAGGGGAGAGCACAGATGCACTCTTCAAGTCCTCCCTCCAAAGCATCCTTCTGCTTGACTCATCCAAATGAGAATGAATATGTGTGTGTGTACAGTGGTGAGCTGTGAATTGCTGGCTTTCCCTTTAAACTACTCAACCTTTCCAACAGCAGCTCTCATCCTTTTGCACATCAAGAATATTCCTCGCTTACACACACCATGGATACAAGGACTGTCCTCTCTTGTCACTATGGGAATACAACGGAGTGAGTTGTGACGGTTTTCTCCTTCACATCCCTTTTCCTCCAAACAAGGACTGATGTTTTCAGTCTGATTGCTCACTGGATCACTTCTTTGCATATGACATGGCCCAAATACTGGTAGAATTTAATATCAGTGGCTGTCACTTGAATGTGGGTTCCTGTAACACATTAATCACATGTAAATCATAGAACTACAGAATGGTTTGAGTTAGAAAGGACTTTAAGATCATCCAGTTCCCACTCCCCGCCATGGGCAGGGACACCTTGCACTAAACCATGTGTATTATATTCTATTTACTGATTTTGGTTTTAATAGTTCCCTTTTTGCAATCAATGTTAAAATGTATCCAGCTTTTCTGGATGCTCTGATATCACTTCTGATATCTTCCAAGGACAACCATGTGTCACTTCCCCATTGACTCCCCCTTTGGCTATGACCATTGGGTCATGCTGATCGGCTGGCAACCATAAGAGAGAGAGTTTTCCTCAAGAGGCCTTTGGAAGCACCACAGAGTGTTTGTTAGATGGTTCCAAACCTGACATTTTGATCTCTTCTCATGGAGGAAGCCTTCTCCTTGTTTTATTGCAGTTGAGACCACATGAGGGGTACTCCTTGACCAAGGACAAACACATTCCTCTTAACTAGGATAATCAGGTTGGATATGAGGAAGAAGTTCTTTACTGTAAGGGTGCTGAGGCACTGGAATGGGTTGCTCAGAGAAGTGGTAAATGCTCCATCCCTGGCAGTGTCCAAGGCCAGGATGGACAGAGCCTTGGGTGCCATGCTTTAGTGTGAGGTGCCCCTGCCCATTGCAGGGTGTTGGAACTGGATGATCTAACCCAAACCATGCAATAGTTCTATGATTCTATAACTAACCTGTGTAATGCATCTTTGATGTGGGTAAGATACTGCTGCCTTAGAGAGTTAATTTTAAATTTCCTAGAAGAAATAAATCTGATTCCTCTCTGAAATTATCTGTTACTGTTCATTACTTGACTGTTGAGTAAACTATCAATGCTTTAAAGAAATGCATTTTCCCTTTATCCATGTGGGGGTTCTTTTTGTCATTTCAGGAGGGTGAGGAGGAGGTTATGTATGCTTCTAGGTGAGGCGTTTAACCTTATATTGTATTTCTTTCCCTCAGTTAATTGAGTAAATTATCCCTTACAACAACGGGTGTACAAAGTCACTGCTGAGTAAGGTCTCTTGCCTGACTCTGAACATTTCCTTTGGATACACGGTGTGAGTAAGCATGTAAATTGTGTTCTGCAAGTACAGCAGGCTACCCTTGTACTGAAAAACTTCTTGTTCTGCTGAAACATTTAGTACGAGAGGCTGGAAAAGGAAAGGACAGCTCAACAAGGACATGATGTCCTCCCATCTTGACAAACATCCTTTCAGTGCAACTGCAGTTGCCTATAATACCTAGCGCCGGTCCAGCAGATGGAAGTACAAAATACAACGAGAAGGGTTTTCTCCTTGCTTATGTAGTTATAGTTTGGGTATGAATGGCTTTGCTTGGATTCATCCTCGCTCATGTTTTGATCTGATGGCAAGGTTCTAACTAAATTGGAATCACATTGGGCTCCCAAGAGTCTCCATGTGGAATAAAAATTGCCTTCAGAGCATGGTTCAACTCATTTATGAGATCATGTTCAGCCTGGACAAGAGAAGGCTCCTGAAGGGGAGACCTCAGAGCAGCTCCAGTGCCTAAAGGGGCTGCAGGAAACATGGAGAGGGGCTTGGGACAAGGGCCTGTAGGGACAGGCAAAGGGCAATGGCTTGAACCTGCCAGAACAGGGGAGCCTGAGCTGAGCTCTGAGGCAGAAGCTGTTCCCTGTGAGGGTGCTGAGGCGCTGGCACAGGGTGATGGCCCAGAGAAGCTGTGGCTGCCCCATCCCTGGCAGTGCTTAAGGCCAGGTTGGACACAGGGGCTTGGAGCCCCCTGCTCCAGTGGAAGGGGTCCATGCCCATGGCAGGGGTTGGAACTGGAGGAGCTTTGAGGTCCTTTCCAACCCAAACCATTCCGTGATTTTATGATTTAGCCTCACAGACATCTTCTCCACCTAAAGATCAGTAGAATCCTTCCTGCCTGGAACCAAGAGTAAACCTCAAAGTCTCACTCAAGATAGGTTTGCACCATGCAGGAGGGAACAATGCAAAGGTGCCGAGCTACCAGAGGCAGAGATCAGTAAGTGCAGACATCCCAGTTCAGGGCTGAAGGTGACACAGCTGCACTCAGTGTATCTAGAATCTTACTGGGCAATCAGAGCCCATTCTGGAGTGTGGCTGGTGTCATAACTGGTGGTATCTTTCCAATTCTTAACAAATCTACCTGAAATTAATGTCTTTTGTTCCCATTATCAGGACTGGGGCACTGTCTTGCATTACTGTTCTCTCTTGGCTTAAAGAGTGCTCTGTTCCTTGAGTTCTCTCGTATTTAAGGAATAACCATGTTTCCTCTCAGCTTCCATTCCCTAGGCTGTATAAAACACAAACATTCCTCAGCTTTCCCTATCTGCTAAAACCTCTCCATTCCACTGACGGGCTTGGATGAACTTCAGCAGCTTGAAGTCGTGTTTCTTGTGTGTGGGAGCCAAGGATTTTGTACTCTGTTCCATAAGAAGCCTCTCTTCAGTCTCATCAAAGACCTCTCCTGAGAACACCTCAGCTGAGGCCTCCCTTGGATGTTTGCTTTTCCAGGGCTCTATCACGCTGTGATCAACAAACACAACGTGCCCTTTTTCCCCCCTTGTTTTCCACTGACAAGCTACAGCTTTATAGCTGCTTCTCTTGTGATTAATCCCCACAAGCACGACCTTACCCTTTGTACCGCTGTATTCTTCAGTTCTCCATCCAATTCACCTCACTAATACACCAATCCTCTTCTGAATTGCCCGTACCTCCCAGCTTTGGGCTGTCTACAGAATTCATTAGAAGATCTCTCTCTTTTAAGGCAGGATCACCAATGGAAACATTAAATAAGATTAGGCCAAAGACAGAGCGTTGTGAAACTCCACTAAGATCTACCCTGTGAGCTTACACATTCTCTTCTCTCCAGAACCCCAGGTCGTTTTGGAATAGGAGTTACTTACCACATTAGTAGCTTGGAAATGATGCACATTTTGTCCAGTTAATAATATCCCATGTGGCACAATATTGATATTCATTGAAGTCTAAGTGGATTATGCCTACAGCATTTTTCTCAGCCGTGAGAATGGGTTATCCTTTTTAAGACAAGATACCACACACAAATAGCCTCTGATAAATCTGTGTTTCCTCCCATCTTGATGTGTTTTCACCTCCTTGTGGACATTTCTTTAATTATTCATTCATTTGTATGTTCTGGTGAGGATTTATTTGAAAGCTTACACACTGGTAGGGTTGGGTGGTTGCTTTTCTCTACTCCGATATGGACACTCTATTTATTATCTGACATACAGATGGAACCACCCCCTAACTTCATACATTTATTAAAGAGCTTTGAGTCAGAGAAGTGCTTTCCTGAGTGTCCTGGGTTCAGCAGTTGCAGTCAGTTTTTCTTCTCTTTAGTAGCTGTGTTTTGACTTAGCCTAGGAACAAGGCTGATAAGGCCGATGGTTTTGGTTGTTGCTGAGCGATGTTTGCCCTGACCAAGGACTTTGTGAGCCTCATGCTCTGCCGGGGAGGAGGGGAAGCCAGCAGAAAGGAGGGACAGGACCCAAACTGACCAAAGAGGTATTCCATACCATAGCACGTCATGCCCACGATGTAATTGGGGGTGATCGGGAAGGCCTAGCTCTCTCGGGGTGGTTGGAAGAGGTGGTCGGTCAGCACTCGGTTGGTGGGGTGTCGTGAGTTATCTGTTGTGGTTGATGGGATGCTGTATTCTTTTCCTTTATCGTTATTATTATTGGTGGTAGCAGCAGCGATTTGTGTTATACCTTAGTTACTGAACTGTTCTTATCTCAACCTGTGGAAGTTGCATTCTTTTGATTCTCGCCCCATCTCTCTGGAAGCAGGGGAGGGCAAGAAGGGGGTTGAGTGAGTGAACGAGCTGTGTGGTTGGTTGGGTTTAAACCATGACACTGAGCCAGCTCTTTTAGATATCAGGCATGCTGATTACCCAGCTCCACATCCCCTCCCTTCTCCGTAGCTAAATGAAACTAGTTTAGAGAGCTTTGTTCCCACTTTGGTAATAGAAATTTCCATGTCTACAGTCCTCTTCCCATTCATCATCTTGTCTGTCTTCAGCAGGTTCTACCATCAGAGTCCTTACAGGAAACCGAGCTGAAGTAGACCATTAACTGGTAGGGTCACATTTCTGTTATCACCTTTAATATCTGCTCTATATTTCTTATGCCACAATTTTCTTTCTGTTATCATGTGTAAGTACTGAAAAAATCCTTGCTCCTCATTGTCATTTTCTTTGCCAGGATTAATTTGAATTTACTTTCAGCAATGTTCATCCTAACCCAGCAATTTTGAGCTCTAAAATGCTCTTCCCTCTACTGAAATTCTTGCTCTTTGCAAAAGACTCTCTGCTGCTTACTTCCACTTCTCTATCAAGTCCCTCTTCATCAAGGACTGTAGTGATAGGACAAGGGGTAACAAGTTAAAACTTAAACAGGGAATTTAAGATCAAATATAAGGAAGAAGTTCTTTAATGTGAGGGTGGTGAGATGCTGGAATGGGTCGCCCAGGGAGGTTGTGAATGCTCCATCCCTGGCAGTGTTCAAGGCCAGGTTGGGCAGAGCCTTGGGTGCCATGGTTTAGTGTGAGGTGTCCCTGCCCATGGCAGGGGGTTGGAACTGGATGATCTTCAGGTCCTTTCTAACCCTAGTTATTCTATGATTCCATAAAACACAGATTGGTCACCTATGCCTGTCAGGGCAGGGGCAACCCATACTAGACCATATCATAGAATCATAGAATCATAGAATAGTTAGGGTTGGAAAGGACCTTAACATCATCCCATTCCAATCCCTCACACTAAACCATGGCACCCAAGGCTCTGTCCAACCTGGCCTTGAACACTGCCAGGGATGGAGCATTCACCACTTCTCTGGGCACCAGTGCCAGCGCCTCAGCACCCTCACAGTAAAGAACTTCTCCCTTATCTCCAACCTGAATCTCCCCTGTTTCAGTTTGAACCCATCACCCCTTGTCCTATCCCTGCAGTCCCTGATGAAGAGTCCCTCTCCAGCATCCTTGTATCCCCCTTCACACACTGGAAGGCTGCTCTGAGGTCTCCACGCAGCTTCTCTTCTCCAGGTTGAACAGCCCCAACTTTTTCAGCCTGGCTCCATACAGGAGATGCTCCAGCCCCTGAGCATCCTTGTGGCCTCCTCTGGACTTGCTCCAACAGCTCCATGTCCTTCTTATGTTGAGGACACCAAAACTGTACACAATACTTCAAGCGAGGTCTTGTATCTCACTGTATCAAATCTGCCTGAGAAAAATAAGAGGGATAGACTATTTTGTTAAAATGAGGGATCCAGCCCCACTCTGATTTTACATTCTTTAATCAGGCCAATCAATGGGCTTCAGCTCCAACCTCTAAATAACTTAGATAAATAACTAAGTAAAACAACCTCCCCCAGAAGTTACAGTCTCCTTATATGCAAGTAAATGAAAACACTAATTTTGATTGTATATCAAGCTTTCAGCATAAATCATTCAAAAGCACTTTGTGACCTGATATAGGAAATTGATCCAAAGCTTATTGACTTGCTGAAGTCTTTCCATTGACTTCATATTAACCTTGGAGCAGGACTGAAATGCAGCTGACCCAGTGCTGAAGTACAGCCCTTTTTGATCAGTGGTGGAAGGGTCATCATCAGGGTATCAACACCAATCATCATGCAAAACTATGGGACATGGTATCTTAATGAGATATATTGTTGATTTGGATTCCTGGTGACATCCAAGGAGATGGAATAAACCATTCTGCTTGTTACTTGGCATAAGCCTAGACACTAACATGCCCTTTCTTAATCATCCTCATCTGTCCTTCTTCACTACAAGTGATCATCGAATCACAGAATCCCAGGCTGGTTTGGGTTACAAGGGGCCTTAAAGCTCATCAGGCTCCAACCCCTGCCATGGGCATGGACCCCTTCCACTGGAGCAGGGTGCTCCAAGCCCCTGTGTCCAACCTGGCCTTGAGCACTGCCAGGGATGGGGCAGCCACAGCTTCTCTGGGCACCCTGGGCCAGCGCCTCAGCACCCTCACAGGGAACAGCTTCTGCCTCAGAGCTCAGCTCAGTCTCTCTTGTTCAGGCAGGTTCAAGCCACTGCCCTTGTCCTGTCCCTACAGGCCCTTGTCCCAAGCCCCTCTCCATGTTCCCTGCAGCCCCTTTAGGCCCTGGAGCTGCTCTGAGGTCTCCCCTTCAGGAGCCTTCTCTCCCTCAGGCTGCCCCAGCCCAACTCTCTCAGCCTGGCTCCAGAGTAGAGCTGCTCCAGCCCTCACAGCATCTCCATGGCCTCCTCTGGACTTGCTCCAACAGCTCCACATCCCTCTTCTGTTGTTGCCTCCAGAGCTCGATGTGGTGCTGCAAGTGGGGTCTCACAAGAGTAGAGCAAAGGGGAAGAATCCCCTCCCTCACTCTTTCTGCTCACCCTTCTTGTGATCAGGAGATGGAGGGATTCTCCGTAATATAGTAAGTTTCTCCATAGGGATTCTCCATAACAGGAGAATAAGCTCGTAATCTCAATAGGGATTTTCCATAATATAGTACCCTCCTGGCCACAAACCAGAGCATCTGTTCAGTTCTGAAGCAGAGGAAAGTTTACCTTGTGGTTGCCTTTTTGCAGCAAGAAGCCTCTCCCTTGGAGCTCTGCCATCAACAAGAGCTTTGAAATAACTGAATAACTAGTACCTTATAAAGAAGTCAATGCATTAAATGTGGTTACAAAGTACAAAAGATGGCCAGAAATCACAGCACAAATCCTGGTCTAATGTCACAACGTTGCAAGGCCTAATCCCAGTGTTGGTGTAGCCCCTCCACTTAGATGCACCACATAGACCTGCGCTAATCTCTCCCACTCACACAATAACCCATACAAAGCTCTTACAATGAGAAACCGGGTGTATTCAGATTTAGAATTGATGTTGGTTATTAAAAAGGATGTTCAGCCTGAAACGAATCAGTGATGAAACTTCTAAAATCATACAGCCCTTCCTCAGTACAATAGTTAGGAAAACCTCATTTCTAAGAGTAAAGACAAAGCAATCTTACAATCCTAGGCAATCTATTTAAGAGCAAGGATGAGGTGCATCAACACCACAAAGGGCATCCCTTAAGGGAGGTAATCTCTGTGATTTGGTGGGACACCCTCTAGGAAGAAAGCTTTCCCAAGTCAGGATCAGGGAAATTGAAGGCAAATTCCCCCCACTACTTCTCTCTTCTTTATCACATCAAACATGAGTGTTTTGTGTTCACTGTAAAGGCCCTCTGCAGCACGTTTTTACACCCTTGCTACCCTCGCTTCCGAGAGGTTGCCTAGGATCCCTTCATTAACAAGCTACAACGTCATGTTTCTTTTTGGCTGTTCCTTCATTGGCTTTCTGAAGCTTGAAGGCCTCTTTTCTGCACAAAGGCACAGCTTTGCCTAACAGGATAGAAAACAGCTTTAACCCAGCTGCACGATTATCACTTGTTTTCTAGGACATGGGAATGGCAGATTGGAAACCTCCCAACCTGAGAGACTTGAGCCTAAGCCACCCACCTCCCTAAGCAAGCAAGCTAATCCCTATTATAATACACAAAAGACAGATTTTGCATTGCTAGACAGTCAAGACAGTGTCATTGGTGATCATTACTCACAGCCAGAACATGCTTTTGAGATGAGCTTCAGTGGGGTGTCTGAGAAAAGAGTGCCAATGTCATGCATCTCACCAAGTGCTGGCAAGGAATTGCTCAACCCCATTGAGCCCTCTGGAAACACACAGGAGAAAACATTGGATATCTTATGTTTAATAGCAAAAGCATTGGCATTTATGGACACTGATGTTTCTGCAGGTAGTTTTGTGGAGGAACCATTCATTTCCTCATCAAACAGGACCAAAGTGCTAAAGTTTCTTCATGTGGATCTCATCTCCATCACTAGAAGCAGCAACGGATCCAATCAGTAGCGGCAACCTGTACCATGAGCACCTCGTTAGCCTAAGTGGTTTGTGTGGGTCTATGTGATATCTTGTCTTCTTTCTTGCTCCCACTATTGCTATATGCAGTCACGACACTGAGAAATTTTAGGAGAGATTTAGTAACATAAATAAGGGCAAAGGAAAGCGAATTTCCATGATCACAGACTATCTGCCATCCATTCAGATCCAAGGGGAGAAGCTGATTCCAACTGCTAAATTTAATTAAAGCATATGCTCATGGGCTTTGCAGTGCAATATCCTTAAAACTCCCTCACTCTGTGTCTCCTTTCCAGGTCATCATAAATTTTAAATCACATTGAAAGGTTCTTGTTTCATTTCTTTTGTCCCTTCTCCACGTCCTCCAGAGAAACCACATAGAAACCCTTACCAATAAGGTATTAAGACCAGTTGCAAGAGGAGAGCAAATTTGAAGCATCCATCAGAATGAAGTTATCACCTATTAAATATATAAGAAGATAACATTCATTGTTAATAACATGCAAAGGTAGTTGGAAGATTAGAAGTGATGAGGAGTTAGTGGGCACAACCCAAATGGATATCAATGGTATAGGAGGACCTGTGTGTGGAGGCAAAATTTAGCCTTCTGGAAAAGACACCAAAGAGAAGGACCTCAATGGCAATGTTCTCTGTAATGCTCCCTTACCTCTTGCAGGTCCCAGGAGACTGGTGGAGAGGCAGAGCATGAGTATAAGATGGTTTCAGGCACATCTGACACGCATAGAATCATGGAATGGTTTGGGTTGGAAAGGAACTTAAGATCATCCAGTTCCAACCCCCTGGCATGGGCAGGGACAGCTCACACTAGACCATGGCACACAAGGCTTCATCCAACCTGGCCTTGAACACCACCAGGGATGGAGAATTCACAACCTCCCTGGCCAACCCATTCCAGTCCCTCACCACCCTCACAGGAAAGAATTTCTTCCTTATATCTGATCTAAACCTCCCCTGTTTCAGTTTGAACCCACCACCCCTTGTCCTGTCACTCCAGTCCCTAATGAAGAGTCCCTCCCCAGCATCCTTGTAGCCCCCTTCACACACTGGAAGCTGCTCTGAGGTCTCCACGCAGCTTCTCTTCTCCAGGCTGAACAGCCCCAATGTTCTCATCCTGTCTCCATACAGGAGCTGCTCCAGCCCCTGATCATCCCTTGTGGCCTCCTCTGGACTTGCTCCAACAGCTCCATGTGCTTCTGGACATGGAGGACTGCACCAGTGTTCCTGTACTGCCTTTCAATGCTCCATCTATGAATCTGTATCATAGGGAGCTGTCCCTGCCCATGGCAGGGGATTGGAACTGGATGATCTTAAGGTCCTTTCCAATCCAAACCGTTCAATGATTCTATGACATCAGTCACCTCCATGGGGACAGAGCAAATGTCCCACCTGACAACAGCAGCTGGTTACTGATCCTAGAACAAGATAGGTAACCCCTGGGTTGATATAAAAATCTGGTTCAAAATCTTACCATGAAGTCAATATCCTGCAGCAGATTCCATGGATTACCTTGTGTCAACATCCCTATGGAACAACAGGGACCGAGCAGTGCACCAAAGCTTTGCCCACATTCAGCAGCAGGACTGTGTCAAAGTAAGCTCTTCAAAGTAGTTTCAAAGGGAAGTCAGAGGAATTAAATCCTCACAGGTGTTGACAGTACTGAAAGGTGTTGAGAAGGGAACATGCCACTGGTGTTACCACTCTTTTACTCTTACAAAGGAGAAAAAAGTAAGCAAGGATGTCTGAACAGAAGGTTAAAGGCTGTTACTACAAATAGGAAGGCATCCTTCAAAAAGCTAAGGCTGTATCTCAAAATAGCAGACGAAATCAGTAACTCTGGCAGATTAAACGTAAGAATACATCAAGGCAGAGCAAAAGAGACTGAGGAGCAACCACTGAAGGCAAACTAATACTGTTCTTTCAGCACATCAGGGGTGAGAAGCCTGTGAGACCAATTGATAGCAACTGTATACAAGAATCACTCACAAAGGAAAAGGTCACTCTAGAGCAACCAAGTGGATTCTTTGCACTGTGGAAGAAGAGGGGGTGATAAACACCCCAGATGTACTCTGAGGATTCAGCAAAGAACCTTCCTGAAATTGGACATAGGGTACAGTTTAACAAGGCAGAAGAAGCACGGAGAAAACAGCAGGGTTTTAGTCAGACCTGTTCACCCAGGAGGCTCACAGACAATGAAAAATGAACCATCTGAATTATTAACAGCAATGTGCAACGCTTCCCTGAAAACTTGCCCGGGATGTGAGGGCTGGACAGGATCCAGCAGAGATCCAGAGAATTCCAAACTTATAAACCTGACGTGTGAAGCAAATGCATTGGGTAAAACTTTGCTGAAGGAAGGTGAAAAGGTTTCAGTTCTGGTTCTCTGCACCTTACAGATCTCTTGATTTTTAATGGGTTACCTTGTGGTTATCAATAATCCAGTACATAAAATGTTCGTGGATTTTTAAGAGTTTTAATAAAAGGTGCCTAAAGGAAATAAGCAGCCATGGATAGACTGGATATTAGGGGAAATATCCACAACACTGGATAGTAGGAAAGAAATAATCACTGAAAGGATGCTCAGGCATTGCAAGAGGCTGCCCAGGGCAGGGCTGGAGTCACCGTCCCTGCAAGTGTTCACAAACCCTGTAGATGAGACCCTCGGTGCCATGGGTTAGTGGTGGCCTTGGCAGTGCTGGGGAATGGTTGGACTGGATGATCTTAAAGATCTTTTCCAACCTAAGTTGATTCTATGGGATAAGATCACTCTTATCTGCTCTTAGGGACTGTAGTGACAGGACAAGGGGTAACAGGTCCAACTTAAATGGGGGGGGTGGGGGTGGTTAGATTGGATCTAAGGAAGAAATTCTTTCCTGTTAGGGTGGTGAGGCACTGGAATGGGTTGGCCAGGGAGGTTGTGAGAGCTCCATCCATGGCAGTGTTCAAGGCCAGGTTGGACAAAGCCTTGCATGGCATGGTTTAGTGTGAGGTATCCCTGCCCATGGCAGGGGGGTTGGAAGTGGATGATCTTAAGGTCCTTTCCAACCCTAACTATTCTATGGTTCTATGGTTCTATGATATATAAGCTTTCAAAGACAGGAAGCAAATTGTAGGAGCAATAATTCAGTTTCTCCTACTGTGAGGATTGATGGCTTCAAATGAAGCTCAGAGGATCCAAAATACAACAGAGACAGTGGTCTTTCCTGCAGCAAGTAGCAGACATGAAAAACATGACTGAACATTTCGATGGGCTTAAATCTGGGTGGATAGGAAGAGGAAGAGATCAGCAAGGACCACAACAGGGTCAGGAAGTCCTTGAGGTGGGAATAGTTGGAGGCTGGCAGAGTGGTCGTAAGCATCTCCCCTGTGCTTACTTTTCTGGCGCTCATTTATGGGTGATGGTAGGAGATGGGCTAAATGCACCTGGGTCTGGAACAACACTGATATGTTAAACCAGAATGGGTTTGAATTTCTGATAGTTTTAATAGGATCCCCTCTTCCCCTTGACGTTGTCCAAATCACAGAGTGTGCAAGGCTTCAGAAGATCATTTCCTTCATCCCCCAAATCATCTGAATCACCAATAAAAACACTTCCACAGATGATCTGGAACCCCACTGGGTTTTGAAAACACCCTGAAGCAGAAAGTCCAACTCTTCCCAAGCAGTTTGTACAAGTGCTTTCCTATGCTTAATCTTGGATAGTACTTTGTCACATCTAAATTAAATCTTCTCCCAGCAACCTAAGCCAATCGCAGCCAATGGCTTCTTGACCTATCCTCAGTGGGCATGGAGAATAGTTTTTCCTGTTTCTTCTTGCAGCAAGCCTTCATATATGTGAGGAGTTAGATATAAGGTTAGATATAAGTTTAGATATAAGGTTAGATATAAGTTTAGATATAAGGTTAGATATAAGTTTAGATATAAGGAAGAAGGCCTTTACTGTGAGGGTGCTGAGGCACTGGAACAGGTTGCCCAAAGAAGTGGTGAATGCTCCATCCTTGGCAGTGTTCAAAGCCAGCTTGGACAGAGTTTTGGGCAACATGGTTTAGTGTGAGGTGTCCTTGCCCATGGCAGGGGGGTGGAACTGGATGATCTTAAGGTCCTTTCCTACCCAAACCATTCTATGGTTCCATGATTCTACGCTACTCCTATTTTCCCAGACTTTCTATTTCCCAGTTTCGATAAACTCATCTCTTTCAGACTTTGCAATTGTATTGTTTTGATCTTAGATCTTTGCTGTTGTTTTCTGGACATTCTCTTGCTGAGTCGTAGTGTGGATGGAAACCTTGAGAGAAGTTCAGCTGAGCCTTTATAAATACTGGAGAAACCACATTTGCTTTTGTCAGCGAATCCCCAAAACCTAGAGCTCATCTTTGGTCATTTTTAATCCGTTCTCTCTGAAATGGAAGATTGTCATGGCATTTCTCAGCACAGCATTATTATGTTGAAGTGATTGCGCAGTGGCACTTGCAGACTGAGTGGGAATCTGTTCTGAACGATGTAGCACAAACGTGCAGAAAACAATAATCTTTTTCCAGCCAAAATGAGTAATTTGGGATATAACCTATTAACTAGATGAGACCAGAGGCAGAAAGGACAAATCTTGACTAATCATGGTCGTAACTGCAGCTCTAGGAAGAGCAACCAAATAAAGCCTTGATTCCTATAGCGAGAATCTAGCCTTAAAAGGAGGCAATAAAACAAACATTTGTTTGTAGAATTAAACCAGAAATGAATGTTTTAAATCCAGACTGATTTCTTATTTTCTAGGCACGGACTTGCACTTCAGGGCTCCTTGTTTTGCAAGATCATGGAAACATGGAATGGTTTGGGTTGCAGAGAACCTTAAAGCTCATCCAGTTCCAACCCCTTGCCATGGACAGGGACCCCTTCCACTGGAGCAGGGTGCTCCAAGCCTCTGTGTCCAACCTGGCCTTGAGCACTGCCAGGGATGGGGCAGCTGCAGCTTCTCTGGGCACCCTGTGCCAGCGTCTCAGCACCCTCACAGGGAACAGCTTCTGCCTCAGAGCTCAGCTCAGTCTCCCTTGTTCAGGCAGGTTCAAGCCATTGCCCTTGTCCTGTCCCTACAGGCCCTTGCCCCAAGCCCCTCTCCAGGTTCCCTGCAGCCCCTTTAAGCACTGGAGCTGCTCTAAGGTCTCCCCGGATTGTTATCCACAGTGAACCAGCCCAACTCTTTCATCCTGTCTTCATAGCAGAGGTGCTCCAGCCCTCTGACCATTTCCATGGCCTCCTCTGGACCAACTCTTAATGTGTTCATGTCCATCTTGTGCTGGGATCCCCAGAGCTATACACAGTACTCTAGGTCTGACCAGAGTGGAGTAAAGGGGGAGAAACACTTCCCCTGACCTGCTGGTCACACTTCTCTGTACACAGCCTACAATACATTTGGCTTTCTGGGCTGCAAGCACTTGTTTCATAAGTGTCTCATAGAAAGGAGGGTTTCAGTTCTGCTTTGGATACTGTGATGTTTTCAGGTGCCATAGGGAAGAAGGAGGGACTAGGACTCTGAGATCTGGAAATCTCCCTCTTTTTGCTCTCTGCGATGCTCTCCCTTGCATCCTTTATACCTATTATCAGTCCTGCACCACTGCTCTTCTCCATCAGCCAAGTTTTCCTCCTGCAGGCACTGCATTAGTGAACCGAGCAAATCATCAGCAGTTTTGCTACCGAGTTAAGTGGAATGAGGGATTTGTTCCAACCTCCCAGTTTTCCTCCCCATCAGCTTAGTTTAGCCTTCCTCCCTCTCTGTTGTGTTACATCTGTCGCGCTCAGCATGTGCTCCTTTAGCTCTGTCAGCATCAGTTTCAGCTGCCACTTGTTATCCCTGTTCAGAGAGGCAAGGAACTCAATATCTCAGGCTTTCATAAGCAAAGCTGATCATCAGGATTACTGGGAGTACGGGGTATGCTCTACTGATAAAATGATTGACTTATCACTGCCTCGGATGCTAAGTGTTTTATATTGACTTGAAGTTTTTCTTAGAATCATAGGATAGTTTGGGTTGGAAAGGACCTTAAGATCATCCAGTTCCAACCCACCTGCCATAAGCAGGGACATCTCACACTAAACCATACCTCGCAAGGCTTCATCCAACCTGTCCTTGAACACTGCCAGGGATGGAGCACTCACAACCTCCCTGGCCAACCCATTCCAGCATCTCACCACCTTCACAGTAAAAAACCTTCCTCTTAGATCCAATCTAAACCTCCCTTGTTTAAGTTTGAACCCATTACCCCTTGTTCTGTCACTATAGTCCCTAATGAAGAGTCCCTCCCCAGCATCTCTATACCCCCCCCTTCAGACACTGGAAGGCTGCTATTAGGTCTCCATGCAGCCTTAGGTCTCCAGGCTGAACAGCCCCAGTGTTCTCAGCCTGTTTTCATATGGTAGGTGCTCCAGTCCCTGATCATCCTCATGCCCTCCTCTGGACTTGTTCCAACAGCTCCATGTCTTTTTTATGTTGAGGACACCAGAACCTTTCCTAGTTCTTTTCCTAATTCAGGCACAATAATATGTTTCTAGAAAAGGAAGGGTCAAATCTAGTGACTTAAAGATAAACCCTGGTGTAATTCCACTAAAATCTGCACCTACTGCAGCTAAACCTAGGTGTAAAGTATTGAAACTCAGCTTTTCATGGCTGGTGATTCCTCTCTGTGATGTACCCATAGTCACCAGCTTGGGACATGTATTGCTGCCACAGCAGTACTGGATGAAAACATCCCTTTTATGTCAGAATCTGCTAGGGCCTCGAATTCAAGTCTCTCTTGGACATTAAATAGATTGAAATAAGGTTGTTTGGGGATTAGCTGCCATTCTCCAGCCTCCACTTATGGTTGCTATACTTCTGCTTAAATAGCTCAGAGGTAACAACACACGGACATGCTGCAAGAAGCGCTCGGAGCTGTACTGCTTTCAGGGAATCTTAAATTCATGGATCTCTGGAAATAGGAAACGAGAATCACCCTTGCTTTTGTGAAGCATTCAGACCAACTTCTATTTCTTTCCTGTGCTTCTCGCAGTTGACTGGTTTGGTGGATAAAGCATTTGAGTGGAAAACAGCCTTTTTGATCAAAGAAGGAAAACCACTCTTCCAACTGTGCAATTGTCTGATTAATCCAGGACTGAAAAGTTAAGTACTGCTAACAACCAGCTGTATTTTGTCTGGCAGTGTTCAGAGAAACTATAACCCCTGCCCAAGCACTTAAAATAGTAGGAATATCTATCAAAAGGAGATAATAATTTGGGGGAGTGGATAATTTGGCATCAGGATCTGAAAAGAAATTGCAGTAAACAGACAAAAAGGCTTATGAAAATATGGGTTTGGGGCTTTTTTTCTTTGCTTCTCCTTAAGCACAGGAGAAGATGGAAAACTTTAAATTAAAGAGTTCCCTGACTATTTTAATACTCTGGAGAAACCTATTTGTTCTTGCTTCAGAGAAGTATCCAGGCTGTCTCCTTCATGCTACCATAATGACAGGATATCAGATTTTAGACTTCAAGATCATAGAATCATAGAATCACAGAATAGTTAGAGTTGGAAAGGGACCTTAAGATCATCCAGTTCCAACCCCCCTGCCATAAGCAGGGACACCTCACACTAAA
>NDXB01007387.1:50466-72776 GCA_002631895.1 Agapornis roseicollis | reverse complement strand
TCCGCCGCCTTCTCCCGCTGCTCGGCCGCCGCCGCCTCCCTGCCGGCCTCCGGCTCTGCTCCCCATGCACCGTGGTCCCCGGGACCGCTCTCCCGGGCCGCTCTGGCTGCCCCCGGCTCCCGGGGCCGCCCCCCTCATTGCAAGTCATTGCCATAAAGTACAATGGAACAAGAACCTTAGCCCAAGCTCCCCCCCAGATAAACACCAACACAGAAAATACCGGCTCCAAGTTAGATACAACATTCCGAAAACTGTGAGGTCAAGAGAAACAACATTAAAAGCCAATAAATCAGCATTGTGACAAGCAACCATTAATCCAGTCAGATCTGCCGTTATCTCAACCCTTCGTGCCCCATATTGGGGGCCAAAAAAACTGTCGTGCTTTAAACCCAACCAACCACACAGCTCGTTCACTCACTCAACCCCCCTTCTTGCCCTCCCCTGCTTCCAGAGAGATGGGGGGAGAATCAAAAGAATGCAACTCCCACAGGTTGAGATAAGAACAGTTTAGTAACTAAGGTATAACACAAATCACTGCTGCTACCACCAATAATAATAATGATACAGGAAAAGAATACAGCATCCCATCAACCACAACAGGTAAGTCACGACAACACCGTAGTCAGAATTAGACAATTGCTGGTACAGACAAATAAAATAAGCCCAGAAAAAGTCCCTGGTTACCTCAAACTGAAGTTTGTGGCCTCCTGCAGATAATGGTGATGTCATATATTCTGGGCCACAAGGCTATAGAGGTGAGCAGTTTCTTTAGTGATCAAGAAGCCAGAAGACTGGAGAGCTATATAAGCAGCATAAGTGCAAGAATTACTTCCGTTTATGCCTCTTTGTATTTTTTTATTTTTTTTTTTATCTTCAATTCCCAGACCCACTTCTGATAAGTTAATTGAGATAAATGAAATATAAAAGTGAAGTGGTTCAAAGTGTTGCAAAGTTAAGTCAGGCATCCCAATCTTGTTTCAAAGGTGGGAGGGGAGATAACAGGGAAGTTCCACAGCCAGTTCATGGGGAAAAATAAATATTAGAAGGAACCCTCAAAACAGCACACAATTAGATAGAGCAAACAGAGAAGATAGGATTGTGGGGATAGGGAAGTACGGTAGAATCCATAGAAATGATTGACTAGATTAGCAACAACTTCCAATATGTTGGGGACAATCTCACGAATAAATGTTTTTCCATCTCCAAATCCCCCACATATGAATGCTTTCTCTGAGCAGTCCTCCCTAACCTGGGGGAAAAGGTATCAAGATAATTTTTTGCAGTACCTGCCAAAAGTAACACAAACACTGTGCAAGAAGGCACACTTAGTAATGCAAAACAGCAAGTTAAAAGCATTTTGTGTCCTATCCTGTCATATCCTAACTATGAACCTGCTCAGCTGGAGGCAGTATCACAATGTTTTTTTCCTTAAAATCCTTATTTATTTTAGCCAAGCTATTATTTCAGTATTAATTTACTGATTATGCAGAAAAATCATGAAGTATACTGTCTCGGGTTCAGCTGTCACAGTTATTTTTCTCCTTCTTAGTAGCTGGTGCAGTGTTGTGGTTTTTGACTTTCAACCTGGGAGCAATGCTGATAACTCACCAATGTCTGTCATAGTTGTTGCTCAGTAGCATTTACCCTGATCAAGGACTGTTCAGTCTTTCATGCTCTGCCAGTGAGGAGGGGCACAAGAAGTCAGAAGGAAGCAGAGACAGGACACCTGACCCAAACTAGCCAAAGCGGTATTCCATACCATAGCATGTCATGCCCAGTATATAAACCAGGGGACAGTTACCCGGAAGGGACTGGTCACTGCTTGGTCAGGCTGGGTATGTGTTGGCCAGCCGTGAGCAATTGTATTGTGCATCACTCATGTTTATTGTTGGGTTTTATTTTTTCCCCCTTTTAATTTTTAGATTCTCTTCCCTTGTTATGTCCATTATCATTATTATTAGTGGTGGTAGCAGTAGTGCTTTTGTATTGTACTTTAGCTAGTGAATTGTTCTTATCTCAACTCATGGGAGCTACATTCTTTTGATTCTCCTCCCCATCCATCAGGAAGCACTGCTGGAGGAAAAAATGGTGGGAGTGAGGACTGCAGTGGAACTACCTAAGTGAGCTATCAACAGGGTGCAAAAGAGGCGTCTGAAATCAGTACTTCAGATGACAGAGAAGGGATGGAAAAAAGAAAAATTCTCTCTGTGTTACCCTGTGCTCTGTCCTTCCCATTCAATCTGTGGATTTTGGTTGTCACAGATCTTCCAAAGTTATTTTTTAGACAAGGTACTAATTTTCATGCCCACATAATGAAAAGTGTTGCAAAGTGTCCTGGGTTCAGCAGTAGCAGTCATTTTTCTCCTTCTTAGTAGCTGGTGCAGTGCTTTGTTTTTGACTTTCAGCCTGGGAACAGCGATAACACCAATGTTTTTAGTTGCTGCTCAGTAATGTTACTCTGACCAAGGACTTTCTGAGTCTCATGCTCTGCCAGGGAGGAGGGGAAGCAGAGACAGGACACCTGACCCAAACTAGCCAAAGAGGCATTCAATACCACAGCACATCATGTCCAGTATATAAACTGGGGACAGTTACCCAGAACACCTAGATAACTGTTTGTGGCCAGCTGGGTATCGATCAGTGGGTCGTGAGCGGTTGCATTCTCTTCTCTTGTAATTTCCTTTATTATTATTGTTATTATTATTATTATTGAAGGTAGCAGTAGTGGTTTTGTGTTATACCTTAGTTACTGGACTGTTCTTATCTCGACCCATGGGAGTTACAATCTTTCAATTATCCTTCTCATCCCTCTGGGAGGGGGGGGACGGGACGGGGAAGAGAGAGAGACTGCGTGGCTGACTGATTCTAAACCACAACAGTTCATTCTGGCATCCAACATGGGGAACACATGGTTGCGATAATGGCAGATATGACCAGAGTGTGTCTAATCATGTCTGTGATAAGCATTCATTGTTTTGGGTTAATAGTCACTCATCACAATGCTGATTTATTGGCTCTCAAAGTTGTTGCTCTTAATCTCAGAGTTTCAGAATTTCGGACCTTACTTACAACCAGTATTTGCTGTGTTGGTGATCATCAGGTGGGAGCCTTGGGCTGAGGTTCTTGTTTCATTGTACTTTATGGTAATGACTTGTAATACAATAGACTCATTGATGATGAAACTGATCTGGCCTGCATTCCCAGTGTGGTCACCTCTATGTTTTGGGAGGTATATAATAGAAGTGTTTAACAATTACACATCTTTTTTCCCCTCCTCGGGTGATCAACCCATGAAAGATACATTCCCTTATGCTCCCAGATGCCCCGCCAGACTGTTTACAGCATCATTTGAAAGTTCTGAAGGTTTTGAATGGCCTTTAGGTACCCTTGAGACCTGCCTGCTGGCTGTGGTGAGGATCACCATGTTGGCACACATATTTTTATGTTTTAACCACAACCATTTCATCTGATCTCAAGAGTTAAGCAGAGCCAGGTTTGGACCTTGTCTAGAGTTAGACAACGATACAGGAGGACCAGGAGATTTTCCCCAAGGCTGAACAGTTATGAGTGGTAAGGTGTGGGGCATAGTATGGTCAAATATCTAGGCCAGTGGGCCCCTCCAGTGCTTTGGAATTTCACCACTAAACAATTGCAAAATCCAGAAAAATTAGTAAAACATTTAAATGAAGTATGTTGTCATCCTGGTCATACCAGAGAGGGACAAATCATGGCAACGTGCTGAGGCTTGGCCTATCTTACAGAGCACTGTTCAACATTATTCAGAACCTTCAAAATGAAAAAAATGTCCCTGGATCTAATGGCAAAGCAACAGGCAGCGCAGCTACTCCAACTCCAAGCACAGCAGCTACACTAGCCCCAGCGATTCCCCTGTATGCAAGGGGAAAAGTTAAAAACAGGCAAGAAAGATACAGTAAGATAAAGAAACAATGTACTCACCACCAGGGACAACAACTGATCAGGAGTTGTTAGTATGTGAATCAGAGGAAGAAGAGGTGACATCTCGATCCCAAACCACAACCAAGCTACAGAATATGAGTAAAGATTTTAGCAGTCAACCAGGGGAACACATCATCTGCTGGTTGCTCCAATGCTGGGACAATGGGGCTGATGATCACAAACCAGGGGACTTCAACAGAGCAGACTTTGGCCTCTTCAGGAACCTGCTTAGTAAGGTTCCATGGGATACAGCCAGAGAGAGCAGGGGGGTCCAAGACTGCTGGATGATATTCAAGGATTACCTGCTCGAAGCTCAGGAGTGTTGCATCCCAACTAGAAGGAAGCACAGCAGGAGGGCCAGGAGACCTTCTTGTATGGATAAGGAGCTGCTGAGAAAAATTTGAATGAAGAAAGAGGCTTATAAAAGGTGGAAGCAAGGAGAGGCAGCCTGAGATGAACACAGGGATGTTGTCTGGGAAGCTAGGGAACACATAAGGAAAGCTAAGGCCCAGTTAGAATTAAACTTAGCAAGGGATGTTAAGAATAACAACAAGGGATTCTACAGGTACACTGCAAATAAAAGACAGACCAGGAACAACTTAGGCCTCCTCCAGAAGCTATTGGGTGAACTGGCTACGCAGGATTTGGAGAAGGTTGAGGTTCTGAATGACTTCTTTGCCACAGTCTTCAATGGAAAAGGCTCTGACCACACCACCCAAGTCTTGGAAATCAGATGCAGGGACTGTGAAAATGAAGACCTTGGGCTCACTGTAAGAGAGGATTTGATTCAAGACATCAATTTGATAGATGGACCACTCAGTGGAGAAAGAACTAGTTGGATGGCTGCACGCAAAGAGTTGTGGTCAATGGCTCAGTGTCCAACTGGAGGCCAGTAACAAGTGGTGTCCCGCATGGATCAGTGTTGGGACCGGTCTTGTTCGACATCTTTGTCACTGACATGGAGAGTGGGATTGAGTGCACCCTCAGCAAGTTTGCTGATGACACCAAGCTGTGTGGGTCAGTGGATACGCTGGAGGGAAGGAATGCCACCCAGAGGGACCTTGACACGCTTGTGAGCTGGGCTGATGCCAGCTTTATGAAGTTTAACCATGCCAAGTGCAAAGTCCTATACCTGGGTCGGAGCAATCCTAGGCACGGCTGCAGGTTGGGCAAAGAGGAGATTCAGAGCAGCCCTGAGGAGAAGGACGTGGGGGTGGTGGTTGATGCAAAAATGAACATGAGCCAGCTTCAGTGTGCACTCGCAGCCCAGAAAGCCAACCGTATCCTGGGCTGCATCAAAAGGAGCGTGACCAGCAGGTCGAAGGAGGTGATCCTGCCCCTCTACTCTGCTCTTGTGAGATCTCACCTGGAGTATTGTGTGCAGTTCTGGTGTCCTCAACACAAAAAGGACATGGAGCTGTTGGAAAAGGTCCAGAGGAGGGCAACGAGGATGATCAGGGAACTGGAGCACCTCCAGTATGAAGACAGGCTGAGAGAGTTGGGGCTGTTCAGCCTGGAGAAGAGAAGGCTGCGTGGAAACCTCATAGCAGCCTTCCAGTATCTTAAGGGAGCCTATAAGTATGCTGGGGATGGACTCTTCATTAGGGGCTGTAGTGATAGGACAAGGGGTAACAGGTTCAAACTTAAACAGGAGAGGTTTAGATTGGATCTAAGGAAGAAATTCTTTCCTGTTAGGGTGATGAGATGCTGGAATGGGTTGGCCAGGGAGGTTGTGAGTGCTCCATCCCTGACGCTGTTCAAGGCCAGGTCAGACGAAGCCTTGGGTGGCATAGTTTAGTGTGAGGTGTCCCTGCTTATGGCAGGGGGGTTGGAACTAGATGATCTTAAGGTCCTTTCCAACCCTAACTCTTCTATGATTCTATGAAAGAAGCCAAGAAGCTGGGATAATTTGCTAGGGAAGGGGGAATTCACAAAGCAATTGCAGGAGAAAAACAGTCCCTCAGCCTTTGGAAGTGGCTCTTGACAGTTTTGAACAAATGGTTTCCATACAAGGAAGATTTTATGAGTCATTCAGCCAAGTGGACTACTCTAGAGAAAGGCATTCAGTCTCTGAGGGAATCAGCCATTTTAGAGATGATCTATCACATCAAACCAAATGCCAGGGATGTACCCATATATTCAGATGAAGTCGAATGCATGCGGCCCATGTGATGGAAATTTACACGGAATGCACCATAATCATATGCCCATTCATTGGCAACAGTAACCTGGAATGACATAGTACCACTAACAGTGGATTAAATGATTCATAAACTCCCAAGAGTTCAAAGACAATCTCACCCCTTCCATCATTTCAGCTGTGGAAAAACTGTCCCAGGACTCAGACAGTTGAGAGATGATCTATCCAATCTATCCAGCTCCTCACGTGTACAAACACAAATCTCAGCTATTAACAAAAGGTGTCCTACTGCTTGACGGAGAAGATATAGAAGGTATATGTCACGGGCCACACTATGGTTTTACCTGCAAGATCACAGAGAAGACATGACAAAGTAGGGTGGAAAATCTACCTCAGCTTTGGAAGAACAGGTTCATGAATTGAAGAGAACAAGGGTCAAGGCTGATTATCCCATGAGAGCTGCGGCTTCAGTCTCTGGTGAGCAGGTTCCCTGAGGGAGTGGAAGAGCTGATTTTACTCCAGCTCTTGTGACAAAGAAGAATAATCCCTTTCTACAAGACTTAAGTGTCCAACATTGTGATGACTATTAGAGGGGCCCTGTCTTCAGCCAGGTGCAGGTAGGGGACAATCGGGTTTATTGGACTGTGTGGATCAGATGGCCTGGCACATCAGTCCCACAGAAGTACAAGGCTCTAGTAGATATCGATGCACAGTGTACCCTGATGCCATCAAGCTGTCAAGGGGTGGAACTCATTTGTATCTCTGGAGTGACAGGAGGATCCCAAGAGTTGACTGAAGGCTGAAATCAGGCCGGCTGGGAGGAAATGGCAAAAGTACCCCATTGTGACTGGTCCAGAGGCTCCATGCATCCTTGGCATAGACTAGCTCAGGAGAGGGTACTTCAAAGACCCAAACGGATACCGATGGGCTTTTGGTATTGCTGCTTTGGAGGCAGAGGAAATTAAGAAGCTGTCCACCTTGCCCGGTCTCTCAGAGGATCCTTCTGTTGTGGGGTTGCTGAAGGCTGAAGAACTACAAGTGCCAGTCGCGACCACAACAGTGCACCGGTGGCAATATCACACCAACTGAGACTCTCTGATTCCCATTTCTAAGATGAAACATAGACCAGAGAGTCAAGGAGTGATCAGTAGGACCCCCTCAGCCTTTAATAATCCCATATGGGCAGTGCGAAAGTCTAATGGAGAGTGGAGACTAACAGTAGATTATCATGGCCTGAATGAAGTCACACCACCATGGAGTGCTGCTGTACCAGACACGCTAGAACTTCAGTGTGAACTAGAGTCGAAGGCAGCCAAGTGATATGGCACGATTGATATTGCCAATGCATTTTTCTCAATTCCTTTGGAAGCAGAGTGCAGGCCACAGTTTGCTTTTACTTGGAGGGGCCTCCAGCTCACTTGGAACTGACTGCCCCAGGGGTGGAAACACAGCCCTACCATATGCCATAGACTGATCTAGACTGCACTGGAACTGGGGCAAGCTCCAGAGCACCTGCAATACATTGATGACATTATCTTGTGGGGTGATACAGTGGAAGAAGCCTTTGAGAAAGGGAGGAAAATAATCCAAATCGTGCTGAAAGCTGGTTTTGCCATAAAATGGAGTAAGGTAAAGGGACCTGCGCAGGAGATTCAATTTTTGGGAATAAAATGGCAAGATGGACGTTGCCAAATCCCCACAGATGCAATCAACAAGATAACAGCAATGTCTCTACCAAGTAATAAGAAAGAAACACAAGCTTTCTTGGGTGTTGTGGGGTTCTGGAGAATGCACATCCCAAATTACAGTTTAATTGTAAGCCCTCTCTATCATGTGACCCAGAAGAAGAATGATTTCAAATGGGGCCCTGAGCAACAACAAGCCTTTGAGCAAATCAAACGTGAGATAGTTCATGCAGTGGCCCTTGGACCAGTCCGGACCAGGCCAGACGTAAAAGATGTACTGTACACCACAGCCGGGGAGAATGGTCCGACCTGGAGCCTCTGGCATAAAGCTCCAGGGGAGACTCGAGGTTGACCCCTCAGCTTTTGGAGTCGGGGATAAAAATGATCTGAGACCAGCTATATCCCAATGGAGAAAGAGATACTGGCAGCCTATGAAGGGGCTCGAGCTGCTTCAGGAGTGATTGGCACTGAAACACAGCTCCTCCTGGCACCCCAGTTCCCCGTGCTGGGCTGGATGTTCAAAGGCAGGGTCTCCTCTACACATCATGCAGCCAATGCTACATGGAGTAAATGGGCTGCACTAATTACACAACAAACTCAAATAGGAAATCCCAGTTGTCCAGCAATTCTAGAGGTCACCATGGACTGGCCAGAGGGCAAAGATTTTGGAATGTCACCAGAGGAGGAGGTGATGCGTGCTGAAGAGGCCCTACCATATAATAAAGTGCCAGAAAGTGAAAAGCAGCATGCCTTGTTTACTGATGGGTCCTGCCGCACTGTGGGAAAGCATCAGAGATGGAAGGCAGTTGTATGGAGTTCCCGAAGACAGGTTGCAGAAACTACTGAAGGAGAGGGTGAATCGAGTCAGTTTGCTGAGGTGAAAGCCATCCAGCTGGCCCTGGACATTGCTGAATGAGAAAAGTGTCCAGTACTTTATCTCTATACTGACTCATGGATGGTGGCAAATGCCCTGTGGGGGTCATTGCAGCAATGGAAGCAGAGGAACTGGCAATGCAGAGGTAAACCCATCTGGGCTGTGGCAAGATATCACTGCCCAGGTGCAGAACCTGGTGGTGAAGGTACACTATGTAGATGCCCATGTACCCAAGAGTCGAGCCACTGAGGAACACCAGAACAACCAACAAGTGGATAGAGCTGCTAAGATTGAAGTGGCTCAGATGGATTTAGATTGGCAACATAAAGGAGAATTATTATTCTTGGCCCAGTGGGCCCATGACACCTCAGGCCACCAGAGCAGAGATGCAACATACAGACGGGCTCGTGATCAAGGGGTGGACTTAACAATGGACACTATTGCCAGGTTATTCACGAGTGTGAAACATGCGCTGCAATTAAGCAAGCCAAGTGGTCAAAGCCTCTTTGGTATGGAGAACAATGGCTGAAGTACAAATATGGGGAGGCCTGGCAGATTGACTATATCACACTGCCACCAACCCACCAAGGCAAGCGCCATGTGCTTACCATGGTGGAAGCAACCACCGGATGGCTGGAAACATACACTGTGCCCCACACCACTGCTCAGAACACTATCCTGAGGTGAGATCTGAGCATGACATGAATGATATGGAGTAAGGGGTGGATATTGTCCTTTTTTTCCTTAGTAGCTGGTGCAGTGCTGTGGTTTTTACTTTCTGCCCGAGAACAGTGCTGATAACACCGATGTTTTTAGTTGCCAGACTTTCTTAGCTTCACTCTCTGCCGGAGAGGAGGGGGAGCCAAAAGCAAGTAGGGACAGGACACCTGACCCCAACTAGCCAAAGAGGTGTTCCACAGCACAGTACATCATGCCTGGTATATAAAATGGGGGCAGTTACCCAGAAGTGGGAGATCACTGTTTGGGTAGGGCTGGGTATAGGTCAGTGGGTGGTGAGTGGTTATATTCTCTTCCCTTGTTATTTCCCTTATCATTATTATTATTGATGGTAGCAGTAGTGGTTTTGTGTTATACCTTAGTTACTGGACTGCTCTTATCTCAACCCATGAGAGTTACATTCTTTCAATTCTCTTCCCCATCCCTCTTGAAGCAGAGGGAGTATGGGGGGGGGGAATGAGAGAGACACTAAGATGTATAGGCATCTTTATAGCTGAAGTCCATTTAAACTGATAAGTTATTTCCAGAAACAGTTGTCCAGAGTCCTAATATCAGCCTTTAATGTATGCCGTTATACTGACAGCCATGACAAAATATCAAAGATTAGCTCTTTTTAATTGTAGTGAAACTAGTATTGATTCTGTCTGATTAAGAAACTAAAATTTGTCTCAGAAAAATCTAGATATATAGGGACAATACAGCTAGAAAATCAATGCCTTCTGGTAAAGAAAGAATATGCACAGCAAACCATTATACAGATGCTTAGATAATATCATCAGTCTTAGTGATGATATAAAAAATTAGTTTACATTTTAAGAAACAAATTTGCTGTATGAAATTTTGCTAGCCCATGACCCAAAAGAGACTACAATGAATTTGCAACTGAAAAAGAAAAGTTTTAGGAGATCAGTGACCTTTTGTGCTTTTATTTACACACTTCATTCTGTGTCTTCAGTTCCTTTGAGGATTTATCCCTCAATAAATAGCTCTGAACCTTTGAGTGCTTGACCATGAAGCTACAAACTTTAATTACTTAGACTGTTTTGGACCAATTCATTAGCACTGGATAGAAAGTTATAAAATATAAAGAATATACAAAATCAGTTTTGTAATGCATATCACACACGGTTCAGAGTCAGGGCCCCACAAACAGTTCCTGAGAAAAAATAAATACGTGGAAGTATTTTATCAAACCAAGGAATTTTATCAAATCAAGAGATATAATTCACTAAGTTATTTTGAAGTGAAATACTTTGGAGATCAAAGATCTATTCCTTTATAACTTTCAATATAAGAAGAGTAAGAAAAACTATTTTTCCATTTTTTAAATTATAGCACATAGTGCAAAAACTACCTTTAGAAATAACTTAATAAAATATAACTAACCAGTAATTTCCTTGGAAGAAAAACAAAAAAAAAAAAAAGAAGAACAACCTGAGACAAGGATAAAGAAACTGTCAAATGGTACCTAAGTGAAATTTAACCTGTGAAATCACTACTGCCTGGTATGTCATATCTATTTTGTTCATTATGAAATACTGTTAAGAATGTTTCTTTTTAACTCTTAAGATGGACAGTGCTTTGTAATAGAGACAGTTATTAGCACAACAATGCAAGAAAAATTGTATGTGGTTCATGTTTATTTTGCTGGTATTAGTATGAAAGTAGTCCATGCTTTTAAACAAAATGGTTATTTTGCTATGATA
Organism: Agapornis roseicollis; assembly: GCA_002631895.1. NCBI lineage: Eukaryota > Metazoa > Chordata > Aves > Psittaciformes > Psittacidae > Agapornis > Agapornis roseicollis. Next base: position 61,676 of record NDXB01007387.1, on the reverse strand, counting down.
AATATTTTAAGTTTTTATAGTTAAAGCTTAAATAGTTAAATAGTTTATAGTTAATAAATCTTAATAGTTAAATAGTTTTAAATAACTAAATAGTCAAATAGTTTTCCTAGTTAAAACTTTTAAAAATGGTTTTAAGTCAAGTTCACTGTCTACACACTCTGAGTTAACTAAACTGTCCTTTTGAAGCATAAACTCCACTCCAATGATTATAAATTGCTACATGTTTCTTCAGACCATAATTATTTTATCATTCAAATCACATTAGACAGCTTTCCAGTTTCCAAGTTGTTGATGGTTTTGAGAAGGAAGTAACTATAGACCTCACCAAAAATCCATTAACTCTGAACTAAAGACACATAGGTAGGTATGTAGGTAGGTTTTGGTGTAGGTAGGTAGGTAGGTAGATTAGTTAGATGCTAGATAGGTGATAGATAGATAGATAGATAGATAGTATTGTAGATAAATATCTGTAAATTAAACCAACTTTAAACTGGTTAAGGTGGCATCTGAAACCTACACTAGAATTACAGGGTATTTTTCCTGTTGAGTCTAGTAATATAACAAGATTTTTAAAGACTACATATGAAGGAAATGAAAAAGAGTCAGTATTGCACAATACCATGAGTAACTATTAGTAAAGTCCGTAAAACTTACCAATATGAGCCTGCACGGACGCAATAACCCCCAAATAGTGCATATATTACAGGACAGTGAAGGAAAAGATTAACTTTTTATTGTTCAAATACCCATTGAACTCACTTCAAAGGTTGGTATATCTTGTCTTCTCCTACAATACCATCCAAAAATGAAAAGAAAGAGCCAACTGAGAAAACTCCTTCCAAAATAAATCTACCTATACTATGCTGAAGTAAATCAGTAAATCAGTATAATCTGTGGCACGCATTAGGTGGACTTTGTGGGGTTTTCAAGAAGGAAGTGGAAGAAAGAGACAGCATACTATAAAAAAAAAAAATAAAATATTGGCTTACAGGGCCTTGTAAAAGAGTTCAGGGCACAAATTCTCAATTCCTCTAAGAGTAGCTTAGAAAAAGAAATACTGAAGTTCTAAACAAAAGGTGACCAAAGTAGTTTTTACATCTTTCTTATTCCATATATGACAACATGCTGTGTATGCCTATTAGTGCAGGGGATTTGGGTACCTGTAAATACACAGCTGGTGGTTAGTGTTTCCTAAAAGAGATTTTATTCCACGGATATGTTATTTACTTAATGCTGGTAATATGTATAGAGAACATCTAGTATGCATGGGGCTGACTGCTGTTTGGTATTCATGCTTATGCAATTAATGCAGGAACATTCTCCATTACAGGCCACACAAATGGTCAAAATAGCTACCAATGCTTGTAATTTGTCTTCATTTTCCAACACTGCTAAAATGCCTGCAAAGTTAAATATTTAACCACACTAAGATTTCCATAAATGTGTAGGTCAATATGAAGAAAATTCAGGCAAACAGCAAGAGAGGATTTCTACAGAGTTATATTCAAAACAAGAAGTTGCTTTTTATCTTGTTCTTGTCAGTGCTGCCACACTGCTTATTGCTTATTGCTTCTTAGATATCACAAGTTTCAAGTAACATTATTTATTCGTCTTATAAACTTAGTGCTTTGTAACTGCTTGCCTGTATTGATACCAAGATATCTCACTGCCTTTGAGTTATGCATAATAGATACAAGGCGCAGCACTGACGTGCAGAGGTGTTTGCTTGTGAATGCAACTATGCTGTTTGCTGTAGTGACATGTGATGTGCTGCTTTAAAACTCTTTCTGTCATAATGGAAGGTACTAGCATTGCATCTAAGCAAACACTTTTTCTACATTGTTCGACTTTCTTTAGAGAAAGCTAAGATTCACTGGGCTGGTTTTTTTACAAGCTTCTGTCAATCTGATGGATGGTTTACTTTTCCATTTCTGGGATCTCTCATGTCTTTACTCCTTTCTTTTTAAGTTTTGAAGTAGACAAACATGTTTCAGAAATTTACAGTCAACAGATGGCAAGAGAAATTGAAAAAGGAATGATCAGAGGAGCAGCACAGATATCTTTGCCATAACACAGTCCTAACACCCCTTAGGATCCCATATCTCTTCTTTATCCAGTAAAAAGTTCTCAAAACCAAAAGCTCCCCTCGTAATGTTAGAACAAGCCAGATCTTCCTTACCTGTAGTCTCTCAGACTTGATAACCTCCAGCTGAAAACTGTCTTTGAAAGGGGTGAGGAGTCTTTCTCTCTGGGAAAAAGACAGCTGTAACAGGCAGGGATGGCAGCTGCCTCCTCATCTCTATGTGGTTCAGACTATTCAGAAGTAGCCATCATCCCAGGAATAGACAGGATTTACTGTGAACATGCTGGTTCTTCAAATATGAAAATCTTGAGATTTGAGACTTTGGGGGGGAAATAATGCATTAATTAACCATATAAATTATTCTTTCATTGGCTGAGAAAGGATCCCAAGAAAGCATCAAATGTGTTGGATATGGATAGTTCCTTTGTCCAGGTGACACTCTAGAGCAGTGGGAAACCGCCAAAGAAGTCAAGGGTCCCATTCAGTTATATCCTTCTGCTGGATCAGCATCAAAGATTAAACTAGCAAGTCCCTTTTTTTGTTGCTGACACTAACACTGAGGAATGAAACACTTCTCTAGTGGATTCCCTTATTTCATAAATATAGTTGTAATACCAGCTTCTGGGCTGGATGACTTCATGCCCTAGCACTGAGATGAATCTGCCCAAGCAATTGATTTGGTTTCTTGAAAGAGAAAATTGGCTAATCTGGGGTGAAAAAATTGCTAAGATTTTCACCAGGAATTATTCTCCTTGGGTCAGAAGATGGGCTGGATAAACTCTGGCTGTTTATTTTGGATCTTTGAATCGTTGCATCACCTTGCATTACCTCAGTTAAGGCTCTGTTCATCTCTACCATATTTACTATTATAGATAAACAAATAGGCCAACTAACAACTGGTTAACTACTGCATTTCCCGGCTGTGTTCATGATTTCAATGATAATTGAAATTTTAGACATGTTGCCTACAAGGAATATGACCACATTTTTTATTTTTAAAAAGGAACTTTATTGTCCTGCATTCAGCTGTAACAGTTATTTTTCTCTTCCTTAGTAGCTTCTGCAGTGCTGTGTTTTCAGCTTTAGTCTGAGAACAAAGCTGATAGTACACTGATGCTTTAGTTGTTGCTAAGAAATGCTTACCCTAATCAAGGACTTTTCAGTCTCATGCTTTGCAAATGAGGAGGGGCACAGGAAGCTGGCAGGAAGCAGAGACAGAACACCTGACTCAAACTAGCCAAAGGGGTATTCCATACCACAGCATGTCATGCCCATTACATAAACTGGGGGGAGCTACCTGGAAGGCCTGGATTGCTGTTTGGGTAGGGCTGGGTATTGATTGGCAGGTGGTAAGCTATTGAATTGTGCGTCACTTGTGTTTATTGTTTTCCCCATTTAGTTTTATGTTCTCTCCCCTTGTTATTTCTCTTATCATTATTGGTGGTATCAGTAGTGGTTTCATATTGTATCTTAGCTACTGGACTGCTCTCATCTCAACCCATGGGCGTTACATTGCCTTGATACTCCTCCTCATTATTCTGGAAGCAGGGGGAAAGGGAAAAACAGTGGGAATGAATGAGCAGCTGTGTGGTTCTGAGTAGTTAGCTAGGCTTACACTGTAACATTTGCATACACTGAAAACTTTTATCAGAATACTGACAAAGCGGTAAAAATCTTTAACAAAAAGGGGGAGAAGTCTGAGATATCAGATACTGAAAAAACAATTCCATGAAGAAAAGTGTTACACTGGTCAGAAAGCTATCCTATTTGGAAGGTGTGAAATGTACAGATTATTTGAAAAAATGTGTTTATAAAAGATGGCTATTAGATGACAATGTCAGTCACAAAATTCAGTAGAAAAAATTAGTAGAATATCAATACTGAGTATGAGAAAAATAATACTTTTTATTATTTTCTTTTAATGTTAACAAGAAAACCAAAAGTAAGGACAATATTCTGGGTTTAGTGATAGCAAGGGGAAAAAGCCTGTACAGGAGGAGCAAAACATTATGCCATCCTGCCATTTGCTGTTTTTCTGGGGAAGCATCAGTTTCTCTGCATTGAGGGAGCACACAAAAGCTAGTACATAGTTGAATACAGCTCCTTTTTTCTGCTGGTAACTTTTACAGATGTGCAGTAATGAATAACAAAATGAATGGGTTATTGATAGAGGGATTTGAGCTATTTGGTTGAACACAATTTGAGAAAATATTTCACTTGAGTGGAAAGTAAGAAAGAACAGAGACTGGGCACTACATAAGCAAGATTCTACTGGAGAAGAAGTGGTTTATAAGCTCTCAGGTATCTCCTTTCGGAGAAGAGGCTTTAATACAACTGAAACTTTTTAAAGTGATTGTAGATAGTGGAAATGGGGTATCATCCTCAATCAAGACATGGGAAGAACTAGTAACTGGAAATCAGGGAGGGTGACTTATGACACTCAGTTCCCAGTAATTTGTCATCCTGTTCCATTTTGCTGTTGTGTCCTGGAGGTCTTGGTTCATCTCCCTTCACTCTGTTTTTGCTGAAGTTTCATGCTTCATTTAGCTTTTATGGTGTTTAGCAATTTACAGTCTGTGGATAAAGACCAAAAACTAGTGTGGAAGCATAACACAAAATGTAGGAGCAGTAGAGTAATTACAAGGCCATATTATGGCATATCTTTGTAAAAAAATACTCAAATGTCAACTAATACCACAATTTTGCTCAAAGAGATTTGTTATGTGATGGACATCAATACAAAATGCCAATAAAAGCCTATCTTAAAACCTCAAATGTTTACTTCTACTTTTGGTAATTGCACAGTAGGTTAGTCATGCTTTTATACGTATTTTAGCTTTTTCTGAGTGCTTGTCATGAAAGAAATTTTTGCTTTATTGCAAGCATTTAATTTGAATATTACTATGCAGCTGGGACAATTTTGTTTTCAGTTTTGCTTTGTGGAGCACTCAGTACTTCTTATGCTGTGGATCTCTGATCTCCCTCCCCCCCAGTTTGTACTAATTACTAAGCTGGCTAGAACAAAACTATTTGTTTTGTTGCAAGTTTAATGTGATTATCTTCCATGGGCATGCATGTAACACAGACAAGCTACACAAAAGCTGATAAATGAGCCATTTATTTGATGTAGTAATAATCAGATTTGTCAAAGGCCTGTGCAATGACTGCATTACAGATAATCAGAAACTTGAGTTGAATTTCTTCAAGGTAACAACTTGCTAGTCCTTCCTAAAATCCTATTTTCTTCTGTGCTAGGTATTATACTTTGGTCTCTTGTGAACAACTTCTAAGCCACCTTAAAAAGATTTTACATTTGCCTCAGCCCATTTTTTAGGTAGCATTCAGGTACTGCTTAGGTTTTTCCACCTGAGTGTTTAAGTACCTTGGCCAACATTTGCACTTTTAAGCTGCCATTTTAAAAAAAGGGTGAGAAATTAACAAAGGCTTGAAAAGGAGGGATGGGTTTGTATGATCATTGCTTGCTTTTTGATGCCCACATAATCAAACCCTTTTCCCTTCTGCTCTGAATTTTTAGACAATCAGTATTGGTGGCTCCTTAGTTTGTACACTGATTTTTTTTTTTTTTCCTCCTTCTCCCCAGTCACAGACTGGTTTAAGTTGTAAGGGATCTTAAAGCTCCTCCAATTTCAACCCCCTGCCATGAGTAGAAGCACCCTCCACTAGACCAGGTTGCTCCAAGCCCCATTCAACCTGGCCTTGAACACTGCCAGGGATGGGACAGCCACAGCTTCTCTGGGCAACCTGTGCCAGGGCTTCATCACCCTCATGGAAACAAGTTTCTTCCTAAAAGCCTGTATGTCTTACCCAGACCTGTGAATTCTGCTGCTGCACCAGGTATTGAAGAGACTCCTGGATGAACCTGAAACTCAGAAGGAGCTGAGCATCTTAGCTGCCTCTCTGACCCATCAGATTTCTCTTCTTTAATTTTGGGAATGTTGAAAATTTACCGGTTTCCATTGGCTTTGGAAAAGGTAGAGATTGTGCGATATCCTAACTCTTGTGAAGTAGAATACCTTCTCTGTTTCTGTCTGTGTAAGGATCAAAATTCTATAAACTGGTAAGGAAATGTACAAATTCAAATGCTGACACTAATTTACCTGTTCATGTCCTGCATCTTTCTTAAACTTAATAAGATTGACCAGGAAATACATTGCATACTGAATGCCTTGTAGTATGTCTAGGGAAAAATCAAATATTATATGTTGGCAAAACCTTTCTAGTATATGTGACTTTTAAACTAACATGTGATGGATATGAGACTACCTTCATATTTTTAAACAGACAATAAAGTGGTTTATGCAGTGCTTTACCTGTAACACCTGCAATTTTTGCCCCTGTAAAAGGCAGTTTGACTTTTCATTCCAGTGATAAGTTTCAAATACTGACAGTGAATATGGAAATATGGCTTGATGTTGCATTGAGGATACAATATTAAATTCTTCCTGGGTTTATGGGCTGTGTATCTTGCTAGTTTCTGGATACTGCACAAATTGAAGAGTTGAAGGAGATTTTTTCCTGAAAAAAATCATCTCATTACTTATACATAGAGCTCTTTAATCTGACACGATTTATTTAGCATCTCTACTATGATGCATAGAAAGGAAGCAAATATGCAGCTGATTTTACTTGGTGAAGTACTGAGTTAGAGAGCCAAATTTTTTTCTGTAAGTATCTCATGGTTTCTATTTCATTAAGCTGCATTATATTTGTAATTTCAGGTGCACGTTTCTTTCTTCAGCTGGAGATTGTAAAATTTGACCAAGAATAGAAGTTAATATTTTAACATTTTAACACTTAAACTTTGATACAAATATGCAATTAATTGAAGAGCAATTCATAATCAGATATTGTCATACCATAATATATCATTCAGATGATAGATTATGAAAGCCCTGTTTTTAGACAATACATAGAACTACAATATAAATAGATTATTTCCAAAACAGAATATTCAAGACTAAATCACAGGTCTGCAATATGAACTGTGTCAGTCTAAAATTGTGAGCTCAAACCTTCCCAGCTGGGCCCTAACAAATCAATACTTTAATCAGAAAATTTCTTTGTAGGACTAGGTTTCTACTTCTACCTCTGTGTGGTGCTGCCCCTATTTAAGGTCTACCTGAGCTGCAGTAAAATTAGAAGAAGCTTATAGGCACCTGTGTTTGATTTGGACCTTGTTTTTGTTTTAATAAGCACTTGATTAAAGCCTTTTGCATCTTAATCTTGATTTTTTTCAGAGAGATACACTCAAGCATAGGAAAAAAAAATATTATTCATGTCACCCAGAGAAACAGAGGCAGAACATGACATCCAACACTTTCATATTCATTTATTACTGTCTACTGTGTCACTTGACTCCTAAGAGTATTTCTGTCTTTTGCACATAAATTTGGTACATAGTTCCTACCATGGGCTGTATGGTATACTATGCTTCAGAGCTTAGATGTAATGGGTGTAGTACTGAAACTGAAAACTATAGTTAAAAGCTGTATTTTCCTCTGCATGGAACTTGTTTAAAGGCAATATTATTAATAGTTCATATGAATGTATTAGAGGGTCAAAGTGTATACTTGAACCTGCTCTCAAACTGGAAGAAAATTAGTGAGCTGGTATAGAAACATTTTTGAATATGAAATGTTTTTGCAGTATTCTGGAAGATTAAGGAAGATACTGATAGATAGCCCTTGAAGTCTGAAAGCTGAACTGTGTTCTGTGGCCTTCACTGGAAATATTTTCAAATTTCTCCACAGATGAGTAGCAAAAATTAAACTTTTGGTCTGGTCAGTTTCTGACTTTGTTGTGTCTTTTATTGCTAAACCACAGATTAGAGGCACTCTCATTTTATGTGAGGACCATGTGCTTCTCTTTTGCACATAACAATTTTATTCAATATTTGGCAGCAGATATTTATCCTACCATCCTAAGGTCTCTGCATGGTCTCTGCCTTTTCTTGTGAGTGTGGCTACCTGACCTAGCCTTACTCAAGAGCTGTTCTTTCCTAACTGTTGGCTGCAGACACTCCTTGCTATAAAGCTGGCTGACACAGTGCTCCCTTGTGATGATAATTGGTTGTGCCTCCTTATGAGGACAAAATATCCTGCCTGGATTATGCCCAGAAGTAGAACGTGGTCTCCTGAGGTTTGTGTAGATCCAAAACCATGACCATGCACTGAAGTTTGTTGCACATCCATTAAGATACACCAGTCTAAGTGGTTCTCTGCCTTCCTCAGATATTTTTTTTTAATATCCTTCTGGTTTTGCTCTGAAGCTCTAAATTTCTCATTACATAATAAACAGAAATGGTGGAAATGGTTATGAGACATTTCTTCAAGCTTAGCATGTAGCATGTAATTAACTTTGTAAGAAACCCAAGTACTGGCCAACAATTTGTATTGCTTGACTGATGAGTTAAGTGGTTGAATAAAAGACCTTATTATTTCTTTACCTTCAGATAGATATGAAAAGTTTCTTCCTCAGGGTATTCATCGTCTTTCAAGCAACCTTACATATAATCACAGGGAATTGTCATTACTTACTGAACTTCAATCTTTCAATTATTCTAAGAGTGATAAGCTTCTGTATTGGAAAGTTCTTGAGGTGTTTAATACTGTATTATTCAACTGCACTTAAATCATAGTCTACTTTAACCTCAATAATCAAAAATGGTCAAAGTTAAAATTGAGAATGAACTGTACAAAAGAGTACGAAAAGACCATTTGTGTTAGCCTAAACACCTGCTTGCATTTTCATTTTATGTCTAAAATTCTTTATTTCATTTTAGTTTTAAATCAGACACTAGGTAAAATTACAAACCTAGGTATCTGAAATATACTGAAATATATATTTAAATAAATAATGATAGCATTAAAATATAACTGCATTCCTGCAAAATAGGTTTTATGAGATACAGTGATTACAGCTTGCATAAAACAGTGTGTTGACTAAATAACATTTATTCATAAGCACATCTAAGTACAGACTAAGAATATAGCTTCAAAACTAGGTACTCACAGCACTTCCAAGGCCTGGTATTCTCATGAGACAGTGAAACAACTTAGTCCTAAAGATGTTTTGACAAGTTCACTCTGCATGGAACCTAATAAGTCCTAATGGTTTTTGGGTTTTTTTTGAGAAAAATGACCTGATTTAGATTCACACCTTATAGAATTCAAGCCTTTCAGGAGAAATAAAGGACTGTGTCTTTCACCTGTGAGCATTTCCTCAGCCCTTTTTGCAGAACACACAATTTCTTAACATTACCACAGGGTATTGATCTGTATGTGCCTTGCAGAGTCCCCGTTCCTTGACTGTCCAGTGTAGGGGTTGCTGCAGTGTGCAGTGGATGCTCTGCATCCTGCTCTGATGGACGCCTAATACCAGAGTCTGGATAAAGTCCTGTCAAGCCATGATCCAGGTCCCAGTGATATGGAAAGAAGTGACTGAGGAGCCATAATTATTTCTATCGTTTTGGTCTGTCCAGACTTCTGTGTTGATACTGATTCATAAATAAAGTAAAACTGCCAAAGTTTCCGAGAAAAAGAAGCATTGATCTTATATTAAAATGCCCTAAGGAAAAAACAAACAAACAAAAATGAATAAACAAACAAACGAACAAAAAAAAACAGAGAAGGGAAGATAAAAACTCAGCAAGGTGGAAATTTGGCCCATACCAAGGTGCATTAATAGTATGTCCATGAGACAATAATAAGATTAATAATGAGATGTCCATTAACTAAAATTTGCAGTCCCAAGTTTCACAAGGCTTGTTATCTACACCTTATTATCACTGTAACCATCTTGGCAATATACTTCCCTTTTTTTTTTTTTGTTAAATTATCAATTTTTGTTTTCCTTCCTTTCTTCTGATCTCCTGGAAAAAGCTTCAAGAGCTTTTCTAAAATCTCACTGTAAGGAAAGTAATATTTCCTATATATTGTTTAACAAATGNTTGTGAATATACTTCTCTTTTTTTTTTTTTTTGTTAAATTATCAATTTTTGTTTTCCTTCCTTTCTTCTGATCTCCTGGAAAAAGCTTCAAGAGCTTTTCTAAAATCTCACTGTAAGGAAAGTAATATTTCCTATATATTGTTTAACAAATGCTCAGTACTTCATGACCTATAAAGATTTTGAATATGTGTTTAACTTGCAGAACATAAATGACCTAGATGAAGTAAATGGAAAAGTAAGCTCTTAATTTACTGCTTTGCTGGACTGAAATCAGCATTCTTCAGACATTTATCAAGTAAAACACTTTCACCTTGGAAATTACAACTTTCAGAGTACTTATATAGAAAAACTAGCTGCAGCAGGAAAAATCTATGTTAGCCTCATATAGCTGATATCACAATAGAACACAATTTATTTCTGCTCTACTTTTTTTAAAAAAAAAAAAAGGAAAAAAATACCTACAAAAGATACTCAAACTGATAAAAATATTAGAATCTGGGAAGAGCTTATATAAAGTTAAATTACATGAAGACTTCATTCTGGAAATGAAGACTGATGTGGGCTGTAATAGAGGTAGGTAAAATGATGAATTGTACAGGGAAGGTCAATGAGTTACAGCAACTCTCATTTATTCATACTGTAACAGCTGGGGGCATCAAATGATATGAGCAGGCAGCTGTTTTAAAACAAAAAAGTTTACAAAATGCATAATTAAATTGGAAAGTTCATTGCCATAGGATGGGGTGGATGCCAATAATATTAATGCCCTCTGAAAACCATTAGGCAAAGTAATAGGGAAAACATCCATTAGAAGATGTTAAACTCAGTAATTTGTGTCTACGTCTACCTCCAGAAGCACCTAATCACAAATTTTTGAAAGTGGAGGGGATATATATGAATAAAATGCAATCTATGCTTCTGCACTCCAGTATAGCCATATGCAGGTATTTTATGTTCTACATACATTTTTAAAATATATATTATGTAATCACAAAATCAGATATTTTTCTGTTTAATTTCACCTAATAAAAAACCCAAACCAAATGAATCCAAACCAAATCAAATAAAAACAAAACAAATCTAAATATTTCATTTGTTTACTTACAAATATTTTCATAACTAAAAAAAAAAAAAAAAAAAAAAAAAAAAAAAAAAAAA
>NDXB01007387.1:28803-44285 GCA_002631895.1 Agapornis roseicollis | reverse complement strand
TATTTTTTAAAAAAAAAAAAAAAAAAAAAAATAAAAAAAAAAAAAAAAAAAAAAAGAAGGCTTTTTTTTTTGTGTATTTGAAGCAATTTCCTGTGAGTCTGACCTTTCTGATTAGTGTTTTTGTCTGACAGCTATTAAAAGCCAAAATTATATCAACTAAAAGATTTAAATATCTTTGCTCAAAAAAGAAGCTTAACATAAGCATTTTCACCTATTTTTAATTCATGTAGATGGAAAAGAGCCATTAATAGTGATTTCATTTTAGGACTATTTTTAATGTTGGAAAAATTGTGACTTGGTTGGGAAAGAAAGACAGTATGAAAAAATCTAAATCCACTTGCTACTCTAACTGTGACAAAGCCTCACCTTGTAACCCTTCCACATCAGAGGAGGAGGGCATATATGAAAAAGAGATGCTGTCCTTATAAGGAATACAGATGTTATCATGCATTAGAGACAATTTAGTGATATCTGTCATATTATTGAAGAAAAGCAGAAATTAATATTTTCTGGCTAATTAAATGAAAATACCTGGACCTACATTAAAAATATCTTTGCAATAATATTTGTGGCAGATTGAAGGACAGTTTGGAAAAAAGATTGTAATGAAGGAGAAGTAATAAATTCTAATTATGTCAGGCAAATGTATTTCTGTTCATTTAGAAACACGTTGTGACTGTTGAATCCAAGAATCCAGTATAGCTGATTTTTCAGTCTGTGAAGGCCATGGTGATTACTCCAGTGTTTTATTTATGACTGACAATTTTGTTGTGCTGCATATAGTAATGATAAGGAAAGCAAGAGATTTCACTAAAATGAAGTAGTGAGGAAAACAGATGAACACTTTATTGCAAGAAGTAGTTCTTAAATTTTTATTTTGGTTAACAGAATTCTCTTCAAACAGAGCCTCAGGATTTCCAGATAGTGAGTGGTCAAGAGACACAGGTGAATATAACTAACTTTGTTTTAAATAAAAGTTGTGCACACCAGTTAATTTAAGAATAAAGAAAAAATTTAAAACTTTGATCCTTAAAGCAAATTTAATTCTCTCTGCAGTAACTGTCCATATAGTTTAATGGTGTTTTGTAAGACTAATTTTATGAAGAAGTACTTCAGAACTGAACTTTAATAAGTACGAATTTAAGTCAGCTGAAGCACATTGCAAGATCACAATGAGACAAACTATCTAACAGAGGAAACACACTAAGAGATATTATTGCCTGCTGTTCCTGTTTTGGTTATTGCTGTGTAAGAAATGTAATTTTTGTACATATCCCTGCATTTGCAAAATCATTTTTCTAGATTTTTGATAAGTATTTTTCAACTTCTAGACAATTAGGTCTTTATAGTTATCCTATCAAAAATAACAAAGGTCTAATTTGAATGGCACACATTAAAATGCACACAGTTCATAAACTACCTATTAGTATGATAAGTGCAGTACCCTGTACTTATAGGCTTAAATATAACTGCTATTATTAGATATGAATCTGGTGGTGGCATCACATAATATGTACTAACTACCATACAAAACCACAATATCTTACCTTAATTACTTGAATTACTCTGAAAAGGTTCACAGATTTTCCCTCTTCCAAAAACATGACACAGACACAAAGGATGTCCTTTTTCAGTAGGAGACACTTTAATATGTTGAACATGTTATGTCAAAATAGTACATAGGCCTCAGGGGCTTTTATCTTTCTTCATGCCCAACGCAAGAGCTACTACACAGCCACACTTACAAGGAATTACTGACATGTTCCCTATTCCTCTGTGAGAAATATTTTGAATTAATTTTGCAATGTCCTCAGGCATAAATACTCTTTCAGGTATTTGTCTCAAAACCTTTAGCAGGGTGCTGAGCAACACTATAGAGTGGGATTTCACTATCAAAAAATGCTCCCCAGGGCTGATGCGTGATTTTCCAAGTCCTCCGCCTCCAGTTTCTGCTGCTTAACTGTGCATAAGAGGGTGGAGGACCAGTGCAGAGGGTTCTCCGTGGATGATTTCTTCTTAACTGCTGTAGTGGGAATTCAGCTGCATATTAACACACTGTGAATGCTGTGCTACAATCCTCTGTGGCCTATGAATGTTGAAAGGTTAATACCCATCATGTCCCAACAGGTAGCTGTTTTAACTTTTCATTCAACATTAGTACTATGGGAGGGAAAAGTTGAAATGCAGGTGAAACTAGAATAATTTTTTTTTTTTTTTGTGTCACTTCACAAGTGACACAAAAACCTCAGCTGTAAAAGCCAGCATCACAGTAAAGATTCTGAAGCAGCCATCCAGTACCTACAGGAAACCTGGAGAGGGGCTTTTGACAAGGGCCTGTAGAGACAGGTCGAGATGGAATGGCTTTAACTTGACAGAGGGGAGGTTGAGATGAGATCTCAGGCAGAAGCTCTTCTCTGTGAGGGTGGTGAGGCCCTGGCACAGGTTACCCAGAGAATCTGTGGTTGCCTCATCCCTGGCAGAGTTCAGGGCCAGGTTGGACAGAGCTTGGAGCAACCTGGTCTAGTGGAAGGTGCCCCTGCCCATGGCATGGTGTTGGAACTGGATAAGCTTAGGATCCTTTACACCACAAGCCGGTCTGAGTCTGCAATTCTAAGACAGTTTCAGCTGTTAAGAGTGACAGTGGTCATGTACACTGGAGAACATCCTCCATTTTATGTAACAACACTGACAACTACAATACCTGTTCCTGAATAAACACAGAACAGGCCCTGTAGACAGTGAACTTTCAGGTACAGTGAACCTCAGATAATCTTAGAAAGATTTCTAGTTTTCAACTAAAGATATCTCAGCTCTTTAAATATTTTCTAACAGGGAAAATACATTTGGAAGCCATCCTTTGGAAAATGTGTGACTGCTCTGCAAGGTAACTGAAATCAGCAGATTATTGTGTAAAGGATCATATTTTCTCATGCATGAAATACAGAGAATTAGTACCACACTCTTTTGATTTGATGAAAGCACCTGAGATTAGTACTCTTGATTTATTTACAGAGTGCAAATCTGCAAGGTGTCTTAATTTAGCTGGTGTCAGCTCCTCCTACAGTTCACCCTTGAGAACAATACAAGAGTTTGTGTTCTGCAGTGCCTTAAGTAAACCCAAAATTTCACTGAAGATACTCAGTGAAAATCTTTAGTATTGAGACCATGTACATATTATTTATAAAAGTATGATTTATGTTTCCTACTTAATTTTCTTCAGGAACTTCAAAAACAAACCAAAACAAAACAACAATAAAAACACATACACTCCCCAACCCCCCCCCCCCAATAGAACGAACAGAAAATACACAAGGTTCCCTTTTCAGTGGACAGAATCATCTTTGCTTATCAGTTTTGGTATCATTTCTTTTCACAGGTTCCTAACCTGACTGGGCCTGAGAAAAGCAATCGGTAAACTCATACNCCCCCCCCCCCCCCCCCCCCAATAGAACGAACAGAAAATACACAAGGTTCCCTTTTCAGTGGACAGAATCATCTTTGCTTATCAGTTTTGGTATCATTTCTTTTCACAGGTTCCTAACCTGACTGGGCCTGAGAAAAGCAATCGGTAAACTCATACAAAGTTTCTATATCCATGTATATCTATGGAAATAAATGTTAGCAATAAAGATTTATGATCACAGAAATCCTCCAATTGCAGTCATTTGAGCAGCTTCCTTATAATTCAATTATATCTAAAGGAAAGACAGTTTAGGGCTGAGATTTATTCAGATGTTGTATACTGAACTGTCTGGATTTGTTTCCTATTAGGTGTGATGGCTTAAGATTTAAAATCTGAAAATATTGTACTAATTTATGAAATTAAGAACTAAAAGCATATTTATAAGCTCAATTGCAAGCAGTTATTCATCACTCTGCCCAAGTTTTCAGCTAACAAAAATGCAATTCGTAGCCATTTAACTACATTAGTGTGGTAAGAAACTTCAGATAATATATTGAACTACTTGGTTACACACACTGTATACTAGGTTAACAAGTAGATAGACCAGTGCTGGTACAGAAGGCTTGCAGAGTCTGCCTGCAACTAACTGCAACACACAGAAAAGAGGACAAATGTTAAACTGGAGACTAGAAGTGTTTAAAAAATAATTGCTGGTTATACTTCTGCAGCTGTATAACAGGTCAAACTAAAGGATAATGGTATTTTATGTCCTTCAAAACTATGAATTAAATCACCACTCAGCAATACTGCAGCTTCAATGAAAATACTCCCTTGAGGGAAAGCTGCAAGAACAAGGATGTAACCTTCTGCTGTGGGACCAGTATGTCATTTTATTTCTGCCTTAATGTATTCCCATATCAAGAGTCAAGGGAGCTAAAAAGAGAAAGAGGTTTAAATGCAGAAAAATTCTAGGTCATTCATGAGTTCATCATCAGCTGTATTTTTTTTGGGACTGACTCTGTACAACAATATACCAGGCCAACTACCTGATCTCACTATAGCTTCACCAAACGTTTAACTCAGCTTTTTGATGAATATTCAAGTTTTCAAACTAAACCACTGGCATGTAGTTGAATGAATTAGGAAATTATTGTACTTTTACCTACAGAAATTGTTTGGTTTGTACCAAATTTTCATGGTTGTCATGAATGTAAAGTCTTAACTCTGTAAGTGTCTGTAACAGCAATTTAAAGACCTATTAGGACTTTTAAAACAGTCCTTGGTTTTTACTAGGGAACATTCTTTGTAGAACCTCAAATTTTTAAGGAACCATGAAAGAGGCAGTCTATTCAAACATTGGTATAGCATGTTTATCAGTAGTTTTGCAGTTTAACTTTATAAACAAACTCTTCCTTAGTTCTATATTATTTAGGGGGTCTATAAGTATGCTACAGAGGGACTCTTCATGAAGAACTGTAGCAATAGAACACTGAGTAATTGGTTTAAATTGAAACAGGGGAATTTCAGTTTAGATATAGGGAAGAAGTTCTTCCCTGTGAGGGTGATGAGGTCCTGGCACAGGCTGCCCAGAAAAGCCATGATTTCCCCACCCCTGGCAAAGTTCAAGGCCAGATTGGATGGGGCTTGGAACAACCTGGTCTACAGGTAGGTGTTGCGGCCCATGGCAGAGGGTTGGAATTGCGTGATCTTCAAGGCCAGGTTGGATGAAGCCTTGGGTGACATGGTTTAGTGTGAGGTGTCCCTGCTTATGGCAGGGGAGTTGGAACTAGATGATCTTAAGGTCCTTTCCAACCCTAACTATTCTATGGGTCTATGAAGTTGCTCTAGGACTTAGAATTTGCTGTGGCAAAATCTTCCTTTATTACAGTGAACACTGCCCTGTTTGCCAGTTTTCTGTCTGTATCATCACACTTTGAAAACTGTGGCTGTCCCATTCCTGCCAGCATTCAAGGTCAGACTGGAGAGAGCCTAGGGCAACATGGCCTAGAGCGAGGTGTCCTAGCACATGGCAGGAGATTAGAACCTAGTGATCTTAAGGTACTTTCCAACCCAAACCATTCTATGATTCTATGATTCTATACTGCATACTGTCACTTAAACAGTTCAGATAGGTATAGTGATCAGAGTTGCAGGAGATCCCATTGATCATTAATATCTTTGTTCTGTATAGTGATCATAAGGTACAAACAGAAATTTTTAGGTGTATGTGTTTCAAAATTATAATTTTCTCTTTAATCTTATGTTGCTATGGGATAAACCCCAAAGTCTTGAAAGCCACAACCAACAGCATTGCAGAGGATAGAAATACGTAAGGTTCACACACGAACTAGAGAAGGATAGTAAGAGTAAATGACATATGCCATTAAATACTGATTTGACCTGTTAAAGATAACACTTCAATTAAACAGCAGAGCAGAAATGTGGTTTTCTTCCATTTAATTTCAGTCTCTCCTAAGAGAGACAGAAACCAAATAATGCTTGGCTGATATTGTAATACTCTCTTGACTATTTGAATAGGTTTGTTACTAGAACGAATGTGCATACCACTCTTTAAATATTTAAGGAATTTAATGGCATAAACATTAACTTTAGTGCATTAGATACATAGAGGAAGTGAAGGAAGAGCAAGCTGAAAATCACTGTATTACTTTGTGAAGCATATTTCAGAGAAAGCAGAAGCAATGCATTTAGCACCATTCTTTTTTCTTTTCCAGAAATCAGTTAGTGGCATTACCACCTCTCCAAAACTGCTAATTGAACTCCCTAGACTCCACAGACTCCTACTAACAGACCACGTTCTTTACCATGAGCATACTGTGAAAACAAATACAAACCTGACTACTGAAGCTTGCATGTCATCAATACTATAACAATTTGAATAGCATATGGTTCATCTAAGCTATCAAAAATGGCTGTCAAGATGAAATATCAATCAACAGAGAAACGAAAGTGTGTTTCAAATTTCTGTGATAGAGGACAGTAATGCAAAAAATGCTACTTACAGAAAATATTTGTCAGAAATCTGTGACAAAGCACAAGTCTTCATGTGTAAGTTAACAAAACCAGTTAAAATCCTGAGTATTTTGAAATAAAAATACAAGCTGAATAGGTAGTGAGAAAATTATACAGCACATTTAGGCAACAAGTGACAAGCACCTTGCAAGATGTCTCCACTCTGCCTGTGTGAGGAAAAGTATCCTCTTTTACTTATGTATTAAAGTGCTAGTCTTTCCAAGAAAAAAAATAAAAAGTGAAAAGTAAGACAAGAGGTATTCATACAAACTCAAAGAGCAACATGTTTAACACACTGTTCTATAACAGAGCCTTCCAGACCACTGATCCAAGGAACTCGATCCACACATGCCTATCTTCCTCTTGTTCCCCTGTCTCATAGTCTATTTTTAAGCTCTCATCTGTGCTTAAACAAGCCAGAGTATATTTCAAACCTGCTATGTATATGCCCACTGAAAACAGGTTTCAGACGCAATGTAACTTATTTCAGTGCTAATACGGGTATCTGTTTAAAATGCAGACGTTCAATACTCATAAATAGAGGCTGAAATTTGTTTAGGTAATATATTTAAGCAATCACCTTTCTTTCAGTAAAAGGTTGAAAAACCTCTGGTGAAGACTCAGTTGCTTGATCAGAAACTGAACATGAGCCAGCAGTGCGCACTTTCAGCCGAGAAAGCCAACCGTATCCTGGGCTGCATCAAAAGGAGCGTGACCAGCAGGTCGAAGGAGGTGATCCTGCCCCTCTACTCTGCTCTCATGAGGCCTCACCTGGAGTATTGTGCGCAGTTCTGGTGTCCTCAACATAAAAAGGACTTGGAGCTGTTGGAAAAGGTCCAGAAGAGGGCCACAAAGTTGATCAGGAGACTGGAGCATCTCCTGTATGAGAACAGGCTGAGAAAGTTGGGCCTATTTAGCCTGGAGAAGAGAGGGCTGCATGGAGACCTCCTAGCAGCCTTCCACTATCTGAAGGGGGCCTATAGGGCTGCTGGGGATGGACTCTTCATTAGGGACTGTAGTGATAGGACAATGGGTAATGGGTTCAAACTTAAGGGAAGTTTAGATTGGATATAAGGAAGAAATTCTTTCCTGTTAGGGTGGTGAGATTCTGGAATGGGTTGGCTAGTGAGGTTGTGAATGCTCCATCCATGGCGGTGTTCAAAGCCAGGTTGGATGAAGCCTTGGGTGCCATGGTTTAGCATGAGGTGTCCATTCCCACAGCAGGGGGGTTGGAACTTGATGATGTTATGGGCCTTACCAACCCTAACTCTTCTATGATTCAGCTATTCGAGTCCAGGAGGTACATTCACCTCTTCTGGAATATTTGTCTGGGTTTCAGCTTTGCTCTAAGAAATATGAAGATATTGAAGCCTCTACTAAATTTTCCTGCTGGGAAAGTATGTGTGAAAATGCTCAGGTGCTGGGCAAATCACTGTAGAGAGGAGAAATACGCTGAGAGTTGCTATGGCTCCATCTGGATGGTAAGAGGAGGTTTCCTTGTTATGGAAACCAGGCTATAGTGTAACAAATTTGCTGCACAAGGTATGACTGCAGAGAATACCCTCCAGCACTCTAGTCAGTTATGAAACCAGGCATCTGTCATGCTTGGGAGTGGGCTCCACTGTATCTGAATTACTAATACTTCCTGCACTTAAATTTGTCTTGAAAAATGGAATGTCATAGTTAGCAATGGGGAAATTACTGAAGATATACCACACCTGGCTCTGAAAAGCTCAGTTCCTCACCTGTTCCTAGCTCCAGTTGGAAGGAAAATCCTGATAATTCTTTATCCAGAAAATTAATATCCCAGACCTAGTTATATGTTTCCTATACAAATATCTATTGCACGAATACATAAACTATACTTGTAAACACTGTCTCTCCACTCTGCTTCTGTTTTAATACTGTTGATACCATTTTTTATTTTCCTTTTTCTGTTCTCAGTTCACATAATTCACTTTTTATGTTTTACATTTTCTCAGGAAGCTTGGTTAATTGTCTGTTCAAGGGGTGAAGACAAATTTCTGGATCATCTCATTATTCTTTCCACAAGACTAACAAAGCTTAAATTACGGTTAAGTAACATAGTTGAATGACTACAACCTCAAACAGTTACTCCTAGTCTCATACCCAGTATCTAGTGTCATTATAGCAAACAGCAACTGGTTTCATGCTATTAATATTTGACAACACTTCTATGTAAATACATGTCAAAGCAGCTTTCCTCCATTTTGAAACAAGCAGGATGCTTTACGTTACTTTTCCTCTTTGTTTCTTATAACATCACCATTTTAGGCTAGATGGTGTATAAAAGACCTTGCAACCTGCTGAAACTGAATAACTTTTTACTGACATTTACAGAAAATGTTAAATTACTTGGACTATGTACACTGCAACAGCCCTCAATTACTAATTTGTTGAAAAGCACACAGTACAGAAAAATCTGTACTGGAACTGCCTCAGGCCCTATGAATATATAAGATTACAAGAACATTTTGTTGTTCAGCATCTGAGGCAGAAACATCTTTAAAGGTCATGCAGACTTCTATTTTCTTTCTTACTCCTTAAAGANATTTGTTGAAAAGCACACAGTACAGAAAAATCTGTACTGGAACTGCCTCAGGCCCTATGAATATATAAGATTACAAGAACATTTTGTTGTTCAGCATCTGAGGCAGAAACATCTTTAAAGGTCATGCATACTTTTATTTTCTTTCTTACTCCTTAAAGATTTTCTTTTTTTTTTTTTTTAGATTTTATATATGCCATAGATTAAAGAAAGCATATATAAACACATTAAAGTTTATATAAAGTAAAAAATAGAGAAAAGCATTAGAGATATGCAATACCTCAGTTAGTCATACATTGTTTCTCTGTTCCATATACAGTGCTAGAAATTTTTTATATTTGCCGATAGAAGTCAATGGTTTTTAATAAATAAGGATGCCCACTGTTGAAAAGACAACCAGCTTCTTTTTTACTGTTAAAAGCAACTTTACAATTTTACAGTTGGAGCTGTATCTTCTGTATCTTCACTACTGTATCCAGTATCTTCACTACTGTAAGAAAAAGGAGAAAAAAATCAAGCAAACAAACCCTGCAGAAACTCTAAGCTTTACAATCAAGGAAAACAAATTTCATGCAAATATCCCTACTGAAAAACAATATATTGGTATGGCATAAAGAGTTGTATAGCACAAAGGCTGTTTATTCTTTCAAATTTGGTAGTGACTGACAATCTAATAAATTTATTATGAAATAACATAATTGTACCTTGAAACAAAATAAAGTAGATGCATTAGTTTGCATATTTGAGAAGGAATATCATCTTTAAGACAGCAACAGATAGATCCATGAAACTGCTGGAAGTGTAAAGACACACAAATTCAAAAATTAGATGGTCAAAGCCTTGTTTATGCTGCATCTTAATTTTAGAAACTCCCGATTTCAAGCATGGATGCATACTGCTACAAGATGTAGGCACCTATTCTAAAGTGGTCATCTAAAAGGCTTCAACAGACAAGTAAAAGTGCTTAACTGTGATTGATCAATGTGTTCATTATTGCAAGACAAGAAGTGCAGATTTGGCTTTGTCCTGATAGAAGGGGGCTCACATCTTACCTTCTCAGCACTGGGATGCCTTGCAGCTGCTTCACACTTTGAAAGTTTGGAAACCATGAGTGTAGAAGAGCGAGTTCTTGCCCGTTCCTCCCTAAACTGGGAGGANTAATAAAATTCCAAACCCTCCCAATCTTAAGATTTTTAGTTAATTATAAGCTTCACATAAAACATTATTTTTTTAAGGAAAAAATGTGATTTGGGAGGAAAAAAAAAAAAAAAAAAGATGTTCCAAAGCCTGTATTAATGCATCAAGGTTTGTCTGTTTCTCCTGGGTTCAGCAGTTGGAATCATTTTTCTCCTTCTTAGTAGCTGGTCCAGTGCTGTGGTTTTGACTTTCAGACTGAGAACAACGCTGATAATAACGATGTTTTTAGTTGCTGCTCAGTAATGTTTACTCTGACCAAGGACTTTCTGAGTCTCATGCTCTGCCAGGGAGGAGGGGAAGTTGAGAGGAAGCAGAGACAGGACACCTGACCCCAACTAGCCAAAGAGGTATTCCATACCACAGCACTTCATGCCCACTATATAAACTGGGGGCAGTTACCTGAATGGGGGAGATCACTGCTTGGGTCCAGCTGGGTATATGTCGGCGGGCAGTGAGCGGTTGTATTCTCTTCGCTTGTTATTTCTCTTATCATTATTATTATTGGTGGTAGCAGCAGTGGTTTGTGTTATACCTTAGTTACTGGACTGCTCATATATCAACCCATGGGAGTTATATTCTTTGGATTCTCATCCCCATCCCTCCGGGAGTGGGGGAAGGAAGGGGTGGGGGAAATGAGTGAATGGCTGCATGGTTCTGAATTACCAACTGAGCTTCAACCATGACACTGTTCCACTGGACTGGGACACATATTTCTTGCTGCTTGTTTAGAATCATAGAATGGCTAGGGTTGGAAAGGATCTTAAGATCATGTAGTTCCAACCCCGTTGCCATAGGCAGGAACACCTCACACTAAACCATGCCACCCAAGGCTTCGTTCAACCTGGCCTTGAACACTGCCAGGGATGGAGCATTCACATCCTCCCTTGGCAACCCATTCCAGTGCCTCACCACCCTAACAGTCAAACTATTTCTTCCTTATATCCAATCTAAAACAGATGAATGTTCAGAACTTCATGATAACCTTTTTAGGCACCTAATTCCCTATGTGTGTGGCACAAGTGGGCTGTTATTAACAACCTCTGCAGTGAATTCTGTCAAGACTAACATTCCCTCAGGACTAAGAATCACACAAATTGATGGCTGTAGCAAAATTTGAGGCTAAGATATAGCCTCAAATCTGAGCCCAGTCTCTCTTGCCTACTTTACTACCAAATGAACAGATTTGGAACGCCACTGGACTGTTGGATGCAGATAAAGTCAGGATTTTGTGTTATTTAGTGTGATTGATGATGATAGCTGTATATGTGCTGTTTGTATAGGTTTAGACAGGGGCACAAACTCATCTCTCTAATAGGATATCTTTTGTAAGTTCCTTTAAAGAAATGCATTAACAAAAGAGAGCTTAAATAAATAAGGTTAAGAAAAATAAATAAAATACCAAGGATACAATCAAAAGAAGATTCAAGACTTCCAGTGTGTCCAGGAGAGAAGGAACAAAGGAAAACAAGTGGTGATTTTGCTTTCCAACCAGAATGCCTGTTTTGGCCATGCCTAACTCTAATGTGAAAATCAAATCTTCCTACTGTCTTTGTGACAAAAGTTATCTTTTTTCTTCCCTGTGTGCCTTAATCAAGAACATAAATATGTAAAGTGTTCCTATTTAGATTTTTATCCTTAGTTTTAAATCTTAGCATTCCAAAATGAACATGAACAATTTCCTTAGAGCTATGATTTCAAGCTATGGAACTATAGAATCTGATTTACATCCCAAAGGGTTTTCTTAAGCATTATGTTATTTAATAGAAGGCCACCAGAGAAAGGTTTTGCCAAGTCCTGGACAGTCAGCCTTATTTAAACTGCTGCCATGTGACACAAATGTATATGGTTTCTTTTCAGAAACATAGCTAAGATAGACTTAGTTAGTACACCCTTGTGTAACAGACTTGAATCTCTGAATTATGAACACCATTTTATCCTAAATGACCTTTGAAAGATACCTAGCTGAATGATAACTCACTGGTTAGTCAACATTAATTTTCTCTTATTGTCTCTGTTGGGTTTGTAGAACAGAAAATATTTCAACTGTAGGTTATCCCAGTAGAGGAATGTTTTGCTTAGGGCAGTAATCACTCAGCTACCCAAAACCACACAAGTCAGTCCTGTGTAAGAGCAACATCTACTGACCTTGCTATTTAGATGGAAGGTATTGGTGCAGTGCTGTATTGTGCCTATCAGTAGAAACCTCCCTCGTTTGAATTAGATGGACATTGAAAGTGTCCTACCTTTGACTTTAAATCAGTGACACAGACATCTGTTAGATTAGCTTCTTACCAAATGAGAACTGCAGGGGTAGAAAGGAACATGAGTTGAGATTATTTGACTCAGAGAATCGCTGTTTCAAATTTTTCTCTCTGTCAGTTCCAAACTGTGTTTTATGTTCAGTACAGTCTTCTTCAATCCTGTGATATACTTCTTTTGCATTGCTCTGAAACTGTGTTTAAAGACACTGCTTAAGAGGTTAACAAGAAGAAAACAGTAAGATATTTGGGAGTTTTTCTAAAGGTGCCACTGCACACTAGGGTTTCAAAGCAGCAGAAGGTGGTCAGTAATAGTAGCTACTTTTGTAGGTGCAGACTTTGTAGATATTTAATAAACACAATTAGTTTGCCCAATAGCAAACAGACAAGTGGTCCTTTTTGCTAAAATGACTTGGTTTTGGTTTTGGTGTATCCCTCCTGTTCCTACCTGAAGTTCTCTTACTAGGGATAGTATGACTTTTTCTAAATGCATTTAGGGTCATTCTTTACCATATAAAAATAACAATTCTGCCACATTTGTAAGGGTAGAAGATACATTTTATGCTTCCTACACATAAGTTCACCAATAAACTTGAACGGAAACTTGCAAATTATAGATGTCTCAGAGTCTAGTTTATCTTTAAATGTGTTGCCAGGCATGGAAGACCTTCTCTCCCATATGTGCTTCTTATTTTTACTTATAAAGGACTGTTCTTAGAGGTGCAGGCTGCTGGGGCCATTCTGTTATGCTTAACATAGTCCCTGTACTGACATTTCCAGAAGCAAAATGAAAAATTTCCTGCTGGTAAGAGGCTCCTCCTGCTTATGAGAATGGTAGGTTTTCTCACATCTAAGAACATAGTCCTAGACCTTTGTTCCTTTTGGCCTTTGTGAACATAGAATCATAGAATAGTAAGGGTTGGAAAGGACCTTAATCATAGAATCATAGAATAGTTAGGGTGGGAAAGGACCTTAAGATCATCTAGTTCCAACTTCCCTGCCATAAGCAGAGACACCCCACACTAAACTATGCCATGCAAGGCTTCTACAAAACTTGAGACATCTTAATCTTGTTTCATGCAACTAAACATTCACTGTGTGTATTTCCAAATGTGTTATCTGGAGGACTTTCTGGCTGATTATCTCTAACATTTCTGTGACAACCCCACAGTGAAACTGCCATAGGTATTAATGCTGAAGGCAGGGTATGTGGATGGAGCTTTCTTTTTTTAAATATTCCTTCACTGTTTTATTGCCGTTACAGTACGTTGACTAACAATTTGGTGCCAAGCCAACTTTAAAATGCTGTCTCTGACATTCATATAAACCAGACATCACTCTAAGTTCTCAACTTCTCTACTTTCTAAATAAACTCCTCAATACAGTCTCAAGTTGGTTGACTTCAGCTGATTAAACATTTCTAGACACAATCTGGAGGCTTATGAATCTTGTACTTTTATCAGCAGTGCTTGTCCATACAGCTCATCTATATTTAGTTCCATTTTTTAGCCTCCTGCAATGTGAAATTAAGTCAAATTTTACACTAACATATCTCCTTTGCTATAGGACTTTCTCCTGGAAGGCATGCTAAGGCACATGAAAAACAACAAGGTGCTTGGTAACAGCCAGCATGGCTTCACTAGGGGGAAATCCTGCCTGACCAATTTGGTGGCCTTCCATGATGGAGCTACAGAACTGCTGGACAGGGGTAGAGCTGTTGATGTCATGTACCTGGACTTGTGCAAAGCGTTTGACACTGTCCCACACAACATCCTTGTCTCTAAATTGGAGAGACAACAATTTGATAGGTGGACCACTGGGTGAATAAAGAACTGGCTGGATGGCAGCACACAAAGTGTTGTGGTCAATGGCTCAGTGTCCGGCTGGAAACCAGTGATGAGGCTGTACCTCAGGGATGGGTGTTGGGACCTGTCTTGTTCAACACCTTTGTTGCTGACATGGACAATGGCATTGAGTGCTCCCTCAGCAAGTTTGCCAATGACACCAAGCTGTGTGGTTGGGTGGATCCGCTGGAGGGAAGGAATGCCACCCAGAGGGACTTTGACACGCGTGTGAGGTGGGCTGGTGCCAACCTCATGAAGTTTAACCATGCCAAGTGCAAAGTCCTATACCTGTGTCAGAGCAATCCCAGGCACAGCTGCAGGTTGGGCAAGGAGGAGACTGAGAGCTGCCCTGAGGAGAAGGACTTGGGGGTGGTGGTCAATGAGAACATGAACATGAGCCTGCTTCAGTGTGCGCTTGCAGCCCAGAAAGCCAACCGTATCCTGGGCTGCATCAAAAGTGACCAGCAGGTTGAGGGAGGTGATCCTGCCCCTCTACTCTGCTNGCGCTTGCAGCCCAGAAAGCCAACCGTATCCTGGGCTGCATCAAAAGGAGCATGACCAGCAGGTCGAGGGAGGTGATCCTGCCCCTCTACTCTGCTCTCATGAGACCCCACTTGGAGTATTGTGTGCAGTTCTGGGGTCCTCAACATAAAAAGACATGGAGCTGTTGGAACAAGTCCAGAAGAGGGCCACAAAGTTGATCAGGGGACTGGAGGATCTCCCATATGAGGACAGGCTGAGAAATTTGGGCCTGTTTAGCCTGGGGAAGAGAAGGCTACATGGAGACCTCATAGCAGCCTTCCAGTATCTGAAAGGGGCCTATAGGGCTGCTGGGGATGGACTCTTCATTAGGGACTGTAGTGATAGGACAATGGGTAATGGGTTCAAACTTAAGCAGGGCATAGGAAGGAAGAAGTTCTTTCCTGTTAGGGTGGTGAGGCACTGGGTTGCCTAAGGAAGTTCTGAATGCTCCATCCCTGGTGGTGTTCAAGGCCAGGTCGGACAAAGCCTTGGGTGGCATGATTTAGTGTGAGGTGTCCCTGCTTATGGCAGGTGGGTTGGAACTAGATGTTCTTAAGGTCCTTTCCAACCCTAATTATTCTGTGATTCTATGTAATGTCACAAATTCTCAATTCAGTTTTGTTAGAGGATCCACTACTTTTTCTTTTTTTTTTTTT
>NDXB01007387.1:11324-23516 GCA_002631895.1 Agapornis roseicollis | reverse complement strand
AAAAAAAAAAAAAAGGGCAAAAAAATCAAGTCTGTACCAGTCTACCATTACATGCATCTGTTGTTTAATCGAAGTGTGAGTAACAGAAAGAGGTATGATTCAGCAGTTAGTGTCACAGACTGATTTCATGGTCAGGACTCTACTGAAGGTACGGTCATACCTGTAGATAAAGCTAAGGCATTCAATGATTCCATTGCTTATATCCCTGCAATATATTGAAATACTAGCATCTTATACCCATCACAGTGGAAATAAGAAAATAAGAATGCAATGTTCTTTGATAATTACACTTATCTATTACCGTAAGGATACCGTATGAATTCAATCGGAACTGGAAATGTATGTTGTAAAACAGTCACTGAGATGATTCCTTCAATACACCTGAGAGTAGTATAACATACATTGAGAATGTTTTTTTTAATACTTTGGGTACTATGTGAAACTGCATGCCAATTTTAAGGTGAAACCTTGGAAACATAAAATGTTGCATGCAGAAATGAGAAAGTACAAATCACAAACAATTTGTGAAGATGAGAAATGTCCTTTCGTTGTGCATCTAGTTGGTTCAGCATGACACAATATATGTCTTCAGGTGTTCCATCACAGAAATATTACCCATGTGATTTCCAGTTTAAAAATAGGCATTTTCAAAAAAGTCATATTTATCTCTACCCTCAGGAAGAATAAAATAAATCAGTTCCATTTTCCTGTTGGTTTTCTGTTTGTTTGGATTTTTTTAATAAAGCTCTTGCTGAAGAAAACATTCAAAGGGTCATTAGCTCTTGCAGAGGGGAAGGAAGAATTGAAATAATGTTTCCTAATCTAGTAAAGTCAAAAAAGACCTTCTAAATAACTTAGGGATAAAATTTATTTAATCTTTCTTTTGATCCCTAAGCAGAACAACAAAAAACCCAGCTGTAGTATCTTGTTAGGCGGTCCTTCCCTATATTTTTTATAGCCATTAAAATGCTATAACCTGGGGAAATGCATAATAATTATTATAAAAAAACAAAAAACAATTACTATAAACAGGTAAAGATTTTTTTTTTCCCCAGTTATCTCTCATTTTGACAGAATTTTTCAAACATTAACAACACTACTATTTATGTATTTTCCCCCATTTCATTCTAGGTTATGAGAAATGCATGTAGATGTATAAGAAAATACTGCCCTGTTGATTTATACTTCTAAATAATTACATATGAGCCACAGGGAGATTTAGGTTAGATACAAAGAAGAAAATCCTTACTGTGAGAGTGGTGAAGCACTGGCACAGATTACACAGAGAAGATGTGGCTGTCCCATCCTTGGCAGTGTTCAAGTCCAGGTTGGATGGGGATTGGAGCAACCTGGTCTAGTGAAAAGTATCCCTGCCTATGGCAAGAGGTAGGAACTGAATGATCTGACAATCCTTTCCAACACAAACCAGTCTGTGATTCTATGGTACTATGATATTTAAAGGGATAAGCAGATGTTCTTATTTTCTGAGCAAGTTGTCTAACATAAGAAATATGACTACTTTTACTGTACTCATGCATATTGTGACTCTAGACAAGGTTTATAATGCGTGTGCTTCATGGGTTGCACTTTTAAAATCTTTAAAACTTTTTAAAAGTTTTTAAAGTTTTTAGAAAAGAAAAAAACTTTTAAGAAAAGAAAAAAGTCATAGGTCCAAAAGCAACAATTGCAATGATGCTTCTCAGCAATCTTTAAGCTTCTTCACCTATCAGCATTTTGTATCCTGTATGAAGGTCTTTTAAAATCTGTTTATAAATTCCACTTTTCAAGACAATGCATTCTAGGTCACATAATTCTCTTGGCATAGTCTTTATAAAATGGCTTGAAGGCAATTGAAATGAGCTAAGTTTCTTATTGGAATAGATGAATATACATAAATAACCAAAACTATACAAAGTAAGTTTGGAAGTTTGAATAAATGGTTTATAACAACTTGGTCTTTCATTCAGTGTTTAAGAATTAAATAATTATCAGATAATTGAGTATAAGCATTACCTGTTAGATATAGAGATATGTTTATCCAGAGTTTTTTGGTTTGTTTGGTTTGGGGTTTTTTTGTTTGGTTATTTGGTTGTTTTTTTCAGGGTTTTGTTTGAATGGGGTTTTTTTAATATATAAGCTTGTTTAGGCTTCATTTCTTGTATATTTCTATGGCATTATATATATGTTTACATGTGTATGTATATACATATATATACTGAGCTTTAATATTTCCTTAAAGAAAAGAATTTCTATAAGAAAGAAACTGCTTACCTCCACCAGTTCTAAAACTTCTTTTTTGTGACCTACCTTCAAAGTAGAAAGATTGTGACAGATTTCCTTTCATGCTCAGAGTATCAAAATAGAATAGTTAGTCTAAGCTGAACTTTTATGACCAGAAGAAACAATGTTTATAATGTTACAGAATTTCACAAAAGATGATGGGGATTGATGGATATATTTCATTGGGAAACAAAAATGACCCATTATTTCTTGTTTGCTCTCTGCTTCTCTCTCCTTTCTCTCTTAAAAATCTGCGTTTTTTAATAATGTGAAAATAGATCAAAGCCAAAAGCTGTCAATTTGTCATTGTTAATGTGGTGAATATGGAGAGGTGTTCAAACACTGTCATTACTATCATGAACTTATTATGGCAGTATTTGATATATGGCCAATGCAAAATACATCTTCATGAGATGAGAGGATCCAGTTAGTGTAACCATTATCATGATGCTGCCTGGGTGGGTTTTGGACAGTAGAAATATAAGGAGCACACTAAGTCCTCTCAAGAATGTCAGTATTTTATACATAACCATAATTTTCTCCAGTCATTATCTGCTCTAAAAATATCTTTGTTAAGTACTCAAAGGAGATGTACTTTCTCTTCAGCACTTCACTGTTTCCCATTCGGTAACCTATAAGCAGACTTTTGTATTTCTTCAAGTATGAGAGAGAATATAAACAAGTTTACTGGTGGGAAGATTCACAAGGACAGAAAGGCATACTTTAATTTTTTATTCTTTTTATTTTTTTTATTTTACGTTACTTAGGGAAGAATATATATAATCAATACTTGAAAAGGTTTAATCAGTAATAAACAAAATTTAAAGGCATAGAAATGGTCACATCATGCCAAATGTATTTGTTTACTGTGCTAACAGATAAAAGTAACAACAAAAGATTAATGGATTCTCTTAAAATCTTCAGGCAGGATTTTCCAATCATCCATATTTACACAGCTATATCTATTTATCCCTAATTCATTTTATCATTTAGAAGAACATAAGATTATAATGAGGGTTCTTCTGTGATAGTTGCATGTCTAAGGGGTATGCAAAAGGCAAATACAGCTTGGAGAGGCTAGTCTCACATCCCTTGCTCTTCAGACAGTGTACCCTAGCACAGCTGTTTGGTGTTCTGATGTGCTGCTGAAGGAGCCACAGAGTTGTCTGAGTCATATATACGTGAATCACACTGAACAACTCACAGATATATGCAGTTTATGCAATATACACTACAGTGCTTTGGTATTTTCTTATGATATGCCAAGAAACATTACTGAACTTATAGAGCCATGTCCAACAAGTTTTGATTTCCAGGCAATAAACAACAGTTGCAACTATTAGCATTCAAACTAATAGTGATATGTACAACCCCTCTGAAGGTGAGACTGTAATTCTAACATAGCATCAGGTTAAAGGCACTGTGAAGCAGCTCAATTATATGATATTTCATATACAGAACACAAATCCAGATTCAATTTGGTTCTGAGTGAATGGTGCCAAATATTATACAGTCAATAGAGCTTACTTTAGAAGGTAAGAGTTACATACAAGCCTAAAGGAACATTGTTCTATGTGTAACAATAGATCCTTTAGAAGTCACTTAAACGCATTTCACTGAATATATGAGCACAGCAACACTGCTTTACGTAACCCTAATTGGTCTCTCTGTCCAATACCACCTCTTCCAATACAGTTTAGTACAGAATAAAAATATTTAACTTTCCTCCAGGGAAAAAGTGAAAAAAAGAAAAAGTCCAGTCTACACAGGTTTAACTGAACTTTTAAAACAAAATAATAATAAAAAAAAGGGCTGAATAGTAACCTTTAAAAAAGAAGAAAATGTTAACTTTTAAAGCAAAACTTAAACAAAACCAATATATATCAATACTGGCAATATTAATATGAAAAGCAATGAATAGAGAGTAATCTGATGACAAGACATCATTGCTTTAAGATACTTTTATTGCAGCATAATTTCCATGAAAACTGTTGCAAGATAAGCTGAATTTCTTCCATTCACCAAGAGCCAGTTTAAATTTTCCTGCAATGTTTTGCTTAATGCTAAATGTAAGATATATTTCATTATTCTTTTATTTTTATATAAGCCCATAAGCTACCTTTGTGTGTATGTAGAACATATACAAACCTGTGAGTGTTCTTTTCTTCTTTGAATATGATAACACATATATTTTGAAATGAATGTATTCACAACAGTAAATATAATCTGTTAAAATTAAAGAGTGACTTGATCTACAGTCATAGCCTTACACTTGTTTTAATATATTTTCATGTACATCTGCACTATAAAAAAAAGTATGCATTCAGAAAAAACTTTCTGAAGTTGGTGACTGAATTTTTGAAAAAATTGTAGTTTTAGAAAAGACATGCTATAAGGTGAATGGCTTAATTTTATTCTTGTTTGGTCATGTTTATTGCCTTGTCTATAACTTCCTGTTAGGATTCTTTCCAAACAGAATGTAGAGAACCTACTTTATCACCATACACACCACTTGTGTTCTTAAATCACACTGGCCTACTGGAGCACACAAAACTTTTGCTTCCTGGGGTTGCCCAGCTGCCACTGAGTGCAAGAGAAAATTAAAAGCATATTTTATATAACCTATATGGTTTGGTCAACGTGTTGGAGGGAAGGGAGGGTATCCAGAGAAACCTTGACATGCTTGAGAAGTGGGACCATGAAAACCTCATGAAGTTCATCAAGGGTAAGTGCAAGGTCCTACACCTGGGTCAGGACAATCCCAGGCTCAGCTACAGGTTGGGTGCATACGAGTTCAGAGCAGCCCTGGTGACAAGGAAGGACTTGGGGATGCTGGGTAACAGGAAGCTTCCTATGACCCAGCTTCAGCCCAGAACCATCCCCCCTGTGCTGGGCTGCACCTCCGGAGTGTGAGCAGCAGGTTGAGGGAGGGGAATTTCCCCCTCTGCTGTGCTCTGGGGAGATCCCCCTGCAGTCCTGCATCCAGCTCCAGGGCAACAACACAAGAGGGATGTGGAACTGGTGGAGCAAGTCCAAAGGAGGCCACGGAGATGCTGCAAAGGCTGGAGAAGCTTTGCTCTATAGACAGGCTGAGAGAGCTGGGCTTGTTCAGCCTGGAGAAGAGAAGGTTCCTTAAGGGGAGATCATAGAGCAGCTGCCAATGCCTAAAGAGGGGCTGCAAGAAATGTGGAGAGAGGCATTGGACAAGGGCCTGTAGGGACAGGACAGGGGAGAACGACTTTAACCTGACAGGGGAGATTGAAATGGGTCCTTAGCCGTTCTTCCTTGTAAAGGTGGTGAGGCCAAGGCACAGGTTGCCCAGAGAACCTGTGCTTGGCCCATTCCTGGCAGTGTTCAGGGCCAGGCTGGTCTGGGATTGGAGCAAACTTCCCTAGGAGGTGGAATCCCTGCCCATACAGGGGATTGGAACTGGATGAGTTTAAGGTCCTTTCCAGCCCAAACCATGCAATAATACTGTTCACCAGATTGTTGATCTTTCCTAAAACATAAAATCATAATCTCTGCTAGAAAACGTCTAAGATGTAGTTCTTAACAATTTTTTTACTAAACCCAATAAAAAATTGTTATGGAAGATAAATATGAAAAGGGCTAGTAAAACCAAGACAAAAATAAAGATACTTAAAATGAGACCATTACGTGAGAAAAATAATTTTTTCTCTTATGAGAAACATAACTACTAGCTTGTAATATTTTGATACCAGATGTCATGGTTTAAACTCTGTCAGCAAGTCAGCCACACACAGTCTATCCCACTCCACTCCTGCTCCCAGAGAGATGGGGAGGAGAATTGAAAGAATGTGATTCCCATAAGTTGAGATAAGAACAGTCCAGGAACTAAGGTATAACACAAACCCACTACTGCTACCACCAATAATATTGATAAGAGAAATAACAAGGGAAGAGAATACAATGCCACCCACTGAAAATGTGACCAAGCAGAGAGCATGCCCTTCCAGGTAACTCCCACTTACATCCCGGACATGACATGCTGTGGTATGGAATACCTCTTTGGTCAGTTTGGGTCAGGTGTCCTGTCTCTGCTTCCTCCTGGCTTCCCCTCCTCCCTGGCAGAGCATGAGCCTCACAAAGTCCTTGGTCAGACAAAACATCAATGTTATCAGCTCTGTTCCAAGGCCAAAAGTGAAAAACACAGCACTGAACCAGCTACTAAGGAGAAAAATGACTGCTACTACCAAGCCCAAGAGACCAGATTTCTCAAAGAAATGTTGGCAAAACAGCACCACCATTGACCTTTTATTGATGATTTTCACTGAATATCTGCAGTGATTATATCTCCTCTAAATAGCAGCCTTCTTATCCATGCTTGTTTCCACCCTGATCGAATCGAATTTTAAATACTATCTGCTTGCCAGGAAAGGCAGGGGAGCTACTATTTATAATAAGCACATTTTAATTCAGATGTGGAAAGATAATTTAAAAACTGATTAAGCAAACTCAATTGAGGGATTTAATGTGCATAGCTTATCATCTCTGGTAACATTTAGCAAGGTAGAAGGTGTGATTTTAACTAACATGGTTTTAAGGAACAGGAAGGAGCACTGTGCGCATAGGTGGCATAGTATCACCAGGAACATAGATTTCTTTTTTTATTCCTCAATAAAAAATATTCAAAGAATTTATTATACATACTTAGAGGAATTTTGAAAGATGGAGCACAAGAAGTGTACATTGTTTTATCTTTTTCCTAAATAATATTGCTATTAATGTCTAATAACTCACAGTTTTGCAGTGCAGGCAGTATAGCAGGTAATAAATAAGAGATATGAAATTACTGGAAGCTGCAGGGGGGTATCCATGCTAGTTTATATTCAATGCACTTGTTGACTTTGTGCAGAAGATGTAGTGAGAGGAAGATATGCTATTTTGAGAAGAAACTGCAGCACTGCATACCAATGAAACATAGCAAATGCTGCTTTTAGCATAGCATCAAAAAGTCTTGGAATCAGAACTGGCATCAGCTCAAAGTCAAACACACATTTCACTCATGATCACACAGTCCCAGTCTTTCAAGTCTTTTCTTTGATGTGGACCTTCACACCCATCAAAGGTCTGAGCAGACCACTGTTTATACAGCTTAGGTGATCAGACACCAAAATTTTTCCACATGTCAGTGTTCATCACCTGTGTGGTTTCTTCTGAATCTCAGTGGGCAGTTTATAGAGATAGATTTATAATACACAAAATTCTTCAAGTGGTGAAAAGGAAACACAAATTTTCATCAACCACTCAAATAGCTAGTCTAGTTGAAGGTGATCTTGCTGACTGGAGAGGCTGAGTATTTCTATTTTACATCATATGTTCAGTGTCATAGGTTAGGTATTAAAGTGAGCAGAGAAATATTTTTGTATAACCTTAATAAGATATAGTCCAAGGACAGTAAAACCTAAGAACAGAATTCAAGTTCAGTAACAAAACATGTTGTCAATCAATTACTTTTAGAGTTTAGACTTAGGTTTGAAGAGCTGATCATTAATAAAAGCAAAATATGCAAGAAAAACAGCTAATAAAAATTCCAGTGCTTCAAAAATCTGCAGCCGAAGGTCTAACTTTTACAGTTCTAGTACAGAGTATGAAACAGTCTGAATTCTAGATTTTATTCTACAGTATCATAGAACTAACGCTAATAAATCCAGACACTTTTTTGTAATAAACTCTAATTTAATATATACATGTAATGTTATTTAATGAAAAAAACCAAATCAAATGGAACCAGGCACAAACATATTTGAATGAACACAAAAATGAGATATTTCAAAGATGAAACTATTCATCTCACTGAAATCATTGTGAATGATAAAATTATCATTGTGAATGATAAAAGTGACATGGATTAGGTTCACTTGTGAAAGAAAAACCCACCTAGTGCCTGTATCATACAATACCTAACCTGTTCCATGTCCTCATCCTGGCATCTGGTAGCAATCACTTCTGGAGCGGGAGTGCTGGACTGGATAGACTTTTCAGTCTAGCACGGTATGAACAATATTACCTTTTAATGTTTCTTAAAATACTAATCAGAATATAGATACTCAGCTGGAAATAAGCCACTGGTATTTGTTGTCTGTTGTGGCAAGCAGGCCTGAAGGAAAACTTTGCTGATTCAGGATATTTCACAGGCAACAACATGCCATATCACCATCTGGAGGTACTGTTTCACTCATGGAACATTGCCAGGTTTTGATGGCCTTTATGTGTGTGTATATACATACATATACACATATGCACACACACACATGTGTATATATATATATAGTCAACACTCAGTCCTTTGAGAATGATGACTAGGGCATTGTACAGGGTCAGAGGTTTCATTAAGACAGTTGGCCCAGCCCAACATAGAAATCATCACTTGAACCTGGAACACAATTTACGTGTTTTGGCAGCTAATGTTTTGGCAATGCATTTGTGATAAGCTGTAAACCAGTTTGAATTTGGCTATCAAACACCACCAGTGCTTGTGCTTGTTCCAGTTTTTTCAAGCCAAATTGGTCTGTTTTCAGCTCTGCGGCAACAACACAAGAGGGATGTGGAGCTGTTGGAGTGAGTCCAGAGGAGGCCATGGAGATGCTGTGAAGGCTGAAGCACCTCTGCTCTGGAGACAGGCTGAGAGAGCTGGACTGGTTCAGCCTGGAGAATAGGAGTCTCTGAGAGACCTTAGAGTAAATCCCAGTGCCTAATGGGGCTACAAGAAATGTGGAGAGGGGCTTTGGACAAGGGCCTATAGGGACAGGACAAGGGGATATGGCTTTAACTTGACAAAGGGGAGATTGAGATGAGCTCTTAGGCAGAAATTCTTCCCTGTGAGGGTGCTGAGGCACTGGCACAGGTTGCCCAGAGAAGCTGTGGCTGCCCCATCCTTGGCAGTGCCCAAGGCCAAGTTAAGATGGGGTTTGGAGCAACCTCGTCAGTGGAAGGTGTTCCCTCCAGGACTGGAACTGGTTGAGCTTTAAGATCGCTTCCAAATGAAACCATTCTATCATTCTATGATTAATATCTGAAATATAAAGTTTTATTTTTCCCAAATATAATAAAAACAAACAGCAGGCCATTTCTACAATTGCCAACAGTAGGAAGTATTAATTCATCTCACGTCATTGTTCAGTTTCACTTGGTTGTATTGCACTCACACCATCTAGTTAATTTATAAGGATTAGCCATGTTTCCAGCATCTCCATCTAGATAGTCAGATGTGCAGAAATGGTGAACTGCCATCAGAAGCAGCAGAATTGTTATATTCACATTTGTCTGGTGCAGAGGTTTCCAATTTTGCTTTGGTGAGCTCTGACGTTGAGCAATGATTTGGCTCTGTCTGCATGTTATTTTTCCAAACCATAGCTAAGCTCTCCATCTGGCACTGGCTGAGTGAAATTGACACAAGTTCAAATAGCGTACATAGACTATGGTCAAGAATATACAACCATGCCAGTGAAAATGTTAAACCTAACCATATCATAACCTATCTAGTTGAAGATGTCCCTGCTTATTGCAGGGGGGTTGAACTAGATGAGCTTTGAAGGTTTCTTCCAACCCAAATTATCATAGGATGCTATAACTGTGACTGCTTGGATCTAAGCAAAGATATACCCAGAGAAACTGTGACACTCTTCAGGGTTTTTTTAGAAAAAAAAGACTGCCTTTGGAGAAAAGTCTCATTTAGTAGAAACTGTTGACAGAAAACCACAGAATGGTATTTAGATGAAAAAGTGAAAAATTAGTGCACAAAACAAAATGCACAAAGCAGATAGAATATCTTAAAAAAAAAAAATTTGGCTAATCTGCATNTCTCATTTAGTAGAAACTGTTGACAGAAAACCAAAGAATGGTATTTAGATGAAAAAGTGAAAAATTAGTGAAAAAAACAAAATGCACAAAGCAGATAGAATATCTTAAAAAAAAAAAAATTTGGCTAATCTGCATGTATCAAAAATGTCTTTAAAGTTACCATATAATGTTTGGGTTTGGAAAAACAGGCCAAAATCAGCTAGACCAAATTAATGAGTATCTGGAATAGCTGGAGTATTTCAATGCTATAGCATGGAGGTATGGATAGCCAAACCTATTTTGTCCCAGAAAACTACTTGACCAACCTCTTAGTTTTAATAACTGAGCAAACACCACAGATTTAATATGGTTTATTTACCAGTGTAATGGATATAGATGAAAGTTTCTGGTTTTGAAGCAGAAGGGGTTTAGCGTATACCATGTCACACCAAGGACCTCAAATGAAGAAGAGAATTTTCAAGCCAATTTATGATCACACTGGATTTTTGATGAAGCACCTTAAGAAACACAGTATTTTTAGTAGCTTACTTTAGGGAACAGAGTAAAGCTGAAGCACCTGAAGTCTTTTTAAAATAAAATTGTTTGGGGAGATATTGTAAAATGTATTCATGTACAATGCAAAGCACACTCCTAGTACCAATTTCGTAAATGTAAATATTCGAATCCCAGAAGTTCTGCAACAACCTTTCAGATTTATTTTGTGCACTCTGTCATGATCTTGAGATAATATGAACCATGAAGTCTGAAATACAGTGCCACATTTTTCTACTTCAGGAGCAATAGCAGTCACTTTTAACATGTAAAAGCTCTCCAGGGACAAAACCTCTTTGCTTATGATAGATTTTGGTTTGTTTTCTTTTTCTCTCCTTTTTTCAAGGAAACATTTAAAACATTTTCTGTTTCTCCAAGAGAAATGCAGGAAATAATATGGTAGTTTTAGCCCTTAAGAATATGTAAAAATAAGGATAACAACAGTATGGGAAATTATCTGCATTTTGCACTCTTCCCTCAGTCTAAGCAGAACACCTGCAGTGCATCAATAAGACAAAGAGAGCATCTCTGGAGAGGTCTGTGATGGCACTTAGTCTTAATTGGAAACTGATTTTCATTTCTTTTGAATACATCATTCTGCAGAATCTACTTCGTTACTGGTAGAAATCATAAATGTTATTCTACAAAGCACTTTAAACTGTGACAGACAAAAATGGAATATAAGAGTTTCTGCTTCTTATTCCACCTGATCCAGGCTAAACAAATGACACATTGAATGTTTTCCAGTTTTTGTTGTCTAGTGTAGAATATTTTTATGTATGTAAAAATTTGTCACACAGTTTTCTATAAAGGTAAGGAACTATATAAAATTTTACATGTATCTCTGAGAGTCAAGGAATATACCTCTCAATCACCTAGGTAAATATATCTTTCTGTGAAGAAACTAAATCATTTACCCCAGCTTTATTGTTACTTTTCAAAGAAATTAATTTTAGGACAAGGGGATTGTGGGGATGATTGTTTTTTTTTATTATACTGCCTTTTATATATACATACACATATGTATATATATAAAAATACAATTAAAAAAACCCATAGAATAATAATAATTAGGGTATTAATTTTGTGTCTTTTTATTTACAATCCTTTCCCTTAAGTATCGAATTATTACCTGTGATATGCATATACAACTTTTTCATGCAAACGAAGCAAACAAAAATTATAGTTGATTAGCTGTGAGAGTTTTACTTGTGTGAGGGGGAAATGACTCAAAGTAGGCAAAAGTCAGTGGAAGAAAATTTGCATTTAATAGATCAGGCCTTAAATGCAAACTCAGAATTAGACATCAAATTTCCTAACTACAGGTCAGCAACAATTCGAAAGACAGGTGGAAGGCAATGATTTCTAAATTTCCTTGTACAACACATGTGAATCCTGAGCAAGAAACATATTTGCTCCTTCTCACAAATAAAATTAAGAGAAATGGTGCCTTCCTGAGGCCATTAAATCACAGGATGTGTTTAGTACACTATTCTTTAGCCTAATGTCAGCCTATTAAAAATATTTGTTAATCTCTTTGAGATCAGCCCAAACAAG
>NDXB01007387.1:0-11249 GCA_002631895.1 Agapornis roseicollis | reverse complement strand
TTAACCTAATTTCAGACTATTAAAAATATTTTTTAATCTTTTTAAAAACAAACCAAACAAAAAAAAAAAAAAAAAAAGAAGAGATTGCTAGGTTTTAGAAGCTAAAGGAATTCATGATTCATGGCAAGTCTATATGCCATGAAATGAACGTGATTAGAGATGAAATATTATTCAAAAAATGAGAATATCAATATTTTTCATTGCAATTTCATTTGATTTTAATATTTTTAACATGAAGTGTTGATTTTTAACTTTATTCTGTTGTTATTGGGGATTTTTAGGTATTTGGTTTGGCTTTTGGGTTTTTTTTGGAGTTTTTTTAACTTTTAGGGCCTGTAGAAGCATTTGTTTGATTGAAATGTACTTAGTGCATATTAGTATTCTGAAAACTGACAGCATAGAACATTCCTTTCATGTTAGATTTTCGTGACGTATGTTAATGCTGATGGAGTGAGAGGTATTTCTTGTCATCCTTCTAATGACGAAGCTACAGAAGAATCTACCTTCATTGCCACAGAGCTGACACATTCATTATGAACTAATTTTTATCATTCCCTGCCTGCATCTAGAACATTGCCCTTTATGCCATATCCCTGGCATTTTTCATCCATCCTTTGGCCTCTGCATGGAAAGAGAAGTGTTTCACTGACTCATAGCACAGGCTGTAAGTCAAGATTAGCCTCCAATCTATACAAAAACACTATAGATAGCTTTGCAACAAAATCTAACAGAACTTAATTTTATGAAATGAAACAAACAACTTAAATTCCTATGGACATGATAGTAAAATATCTATTATATGAAATGACAATTCATAAAATGAATGCCTACAAAATATGTAGACAGATGTTTGCCATAATGTCTTCCTCGATAAAACAGAATTTTATTTCAAAGAGATCCTGTTTATTTCCAGCCTTTGAAAACTTCTAACTCAAAGTTTGCTTCATTAGCAATGGCATTGTCTTGAGGCTGCCATTTAAAGATTTGTAATTTAGGATTGTTAAATGTATCAGACATTTATCTGTGGCTTTTATGTCTGCAATGGGAATAGGGATGGTAATATACATGCAATTCAAAATAATATTATTTTTGTTTGGTTTTCAGCTAACAAAGGCTCTGAAATAAAGTCAAACAAAGGGGTAAAACCCTACAGTTTCAAAGCAGTGGTACTTTTACTAATGAAATAATGATAATTGCAGTGGTATCCCTTGCTGGGTTCAAAAGATCACACAATTTACAGATATAGCTTCTGAAAATTAACAAATGATGTAAAGGAGAAAAAGCTTTGCTTATTAAGGAACTACATTACTTGATTAAAACTATTGAATGCCAAAACTATATTAAATAATTTTTAGATGTCACTATTAGAACACCACTTTTATAAAGAAAGGTTGTTAATACATGTGAAAGACAGTACATACTACCTCTTCCCAACAAACATGTTTCCCATACTCAACAGTAACAGGCAAACAGATACATGTGGAGCATTTTAAGGTATTTCTCCTGTTAACATGTAAATACCTATTTTATAGTTTCTGAAGAAAAAAAATATTATTCTGAGTCATGGGGAAAAAAAGCAAACTAAGACCTAAGATTGTGTACAGCAAAATACTTTATCACAATCCTTAGGGACCACTGACTTCTCTGTATAGCCTAGGTTTTTAACTTAAAACCATAAATGTCTATCATTCAATTATTGTTTCATGAAGGATGTTTAATACCACACTAAATAGCAACAAAGAATGGAAATTGCATGTTGAAAATTACACTGATACAACAGTGGCAATCATCTGAAAAAAACTAGTGGACAGGCCTTTAAATGAATGCAGGTCCTATGATTTCAATGGAACAAAGTTCATACATCAGCTGTAGACTAACTCATTGCCTTCACTTTACACACTACACCTGACTTGGAAAAAGATTTGTAGTCTATAATATTGTACAACACCACTCAGGAGAATGTTAATAATAATAATTGATAATCAGTTCTTGAACTACAGAAGATCAATTTCACTTGTTACTTTATGAACACGTATATTTAAGGACAGTAATTTCCCTT
Source organism: Agapornis roseicollis (assembly GCA_002631895.1). Classification (NCBI taxonomy): domain Eukaryota; kingdom Metazoa; phylum Chordata; class Aves; order Psittaciformes; family Psittacidae; genus Agapornis; species Agapornis roseicollis. The sequence goes on along the minus strand of NDXB01007387.1, from coordinate 9,190 downwards.
CTGTACTGAGCATATAGTTTAAGAAATGCTTGTGCCACAAGCACTACTAAAACTGAGTAACTGAGTCTATGTTATTGATACAGTTGAATTTATAACACTTTACTAAAGTCAATTAATTAAATATTTGGATGAACCTATGAGGTAGAGAGGAATACCAACATATTTTATAAATATTTAAGCAGTTAGTATGTATGTAAGTATTTACAGAAATAACAGAAATTTAAGAGGAGCAGGCTAAAACAAACAAAAAATCCTTTCTGTTTTATTATTAATACTTTATTATACATTTTGGAAATTTTATCACTATATTATTTTAGCTGAGAAAAAGTGTTGTTTTAAAAATTTAGAGTTTATAATTTTTCTTTGGGAAAAAAAAAAAAAACACTTGTCTGGAAAACTACCTCCTGTTTTACTCAAGACCTAAAACTTTAATTTTGTAAGGACAAGTCTACCTTTAGGAGGGATGTCAAAGTAATTTCTCAGGCCAAAATGTCTTGAATTCAGGATTTCTGATTTGCAAATAATAAAACAAATTTTATTCTTGCTGTTCAACAAATCACAAGGTCATGTCCTCAGCTGGCAAGTTTCTTCTGATCTTGCTGGTCTATCATGAACCTGGAATTTAAAGAACACACGCACTTCAGAAAAGACTTCAGTCTTGTGATATGGTAGAAAGTTTTGTTTAGTCTATTCAAGCTCTAGTTTTAACTGTACCAAAAAAAATAACTGTTCTTCTTTATAAACCACACCAAAACTCTGTGATTTTTTTTTTTTTCCTGAGGAAAACAGGAAAATGATATTACACAGTAGATTAAGAACCTAGTCTGATGATTATTTACAGGAGGAGAGGATTGGATGATAGAAAGGCTGGAGGTTTTTGCTTGCATTTGAAAAAGCATTAGCCAATTAAATAAATTATTAATTGATCACATAAGTCTAAAAATGCAATATTTACTGTATCTACATGAATTTAATTAATTTCATAACAGTCATGAATTTTACTTTATCCAGTTTCACTTCATTCATTTGTAGTGAATAAGGAAACTTTGGTACATGACTGATAAAGAAAGAGAAGTGTTATAATTTAAACTTGTGTGGTAGATTGACCCTGGCTATATGTCAAGTGCCATATCTTATAAGCCATGCTTATCACTCTGCTCCTCAGTTAGACAGGGGAGAGAAAATGAGAAGGCTTGTAGGTTGAGATAAGGACAGGGAAAAATCACTCACCAGTTACCATCATGGCAAAACAAACTCCACTTGGGGAAGTTAAATTTACTACCAGTCAAATCAGAGTAGGGCTATGAGAAATAAAACCAAATCTTCAAAACACCTTTCTCCCACCCATTCCTTCTTCCCAGGTTCAATGTCAGTCCTGAATACTCTCCCTCCCTGTCTTGAGGCCATAGGGGGATGGAGAAAGGGGTTGTGGTCAGTTCATCACCTGTTTTCACTGCTAATCCTTCCTCTTCAAGGGAATACCCCTCACATTCTTCCCCTGCTCCAGCATGGGGTCCTCCTACACAGGACAATTACAGGAGCATCTGCTTTTCATTCCAGAATGATGTTACTTCCTCTTGATGGTGAAAAAATATACTGTACAATTTGTGGACAAATATAATGTATTAAAATATTATTACTCTTACCCAATTTCCATCCATAATGAATGATTGCTTATTTTTGCATTTTAATTCATACCCTGACAACAATGCAGGAATAAATCTTAGTATTTCCTACATTTTTTTTGGAAGAGTTATCCACAGGAGAAAAATTAGACATTAGAAAAGTAGAAGGTTTCTAAACTCCTCTCTCAGAATGGAAATATCTATTTATAATAAATATTTATTTATTTCAGAATGGAAATATGTATTTCAGAATGGAAATATTTATTTCCACTCACATAACCATGGAAGTATTCACTTAGAGAGGATCCTAATCAAGTTTGTCTTTTAGATATTTAANGAAGGTTTCTAAACTCCTCTCTCAGAATGGAAATATCTATTTATAATAAATATTTATTTATTTCAGAATGGAAATATGTATTTCAGAATGGAAATATTTATTTCAGAATGGAAATATTTATTTCCACTCACATAACCATGGAAGTATTCACTTAGAGAGGATCCTAATCAAGTTTGTCTTTTAGATATTTAAAAAGTGGAAAAGGGAAAGAATAAGAATATTTACCTGCAAATAAGCTACATCAGCTATAAAATGAAGAAATATCTAAGAAATGCCTTACACTAGCCATTGTGTACAGCTAATATCACTCTTTTTTTTAAACACATAATTGCAAAGCTCTCAGAGCTATGAAATCTGTTAAAAAAATATGATTAATTACAGCTAATCACATAGCCTGTTCAAAGTATTATTAGATTTTACTAGTATCGATTGAAGACACAGATAGAAGAAGGAAATGATTTCAAGCTTTGTAGTCTTTCCTTAAGATAATAAGCAGGACACAAGCTCAGAAACAAGCAAGCAAACAAACAAAAAGACAAAAAAACAAGACAAAAACCAAACAAACAAATAAAAAATGACCCACCAAGCAGAGCCAACACAACAATCCAATCTACTGGGAAGGTACTTTAGAAAATAACCAAGAATTCTTTTTATATCAGAGAATGTCAGGGTAGAGAAGATCAGTAAAAACTATTGCATGCAGTGAGCCGCTGTATTTTGAAGGAGGTATTTTGCATTGAAGGCAAGTATATTTTGCTCCAGCTTTCTTTGTGAAAAAGCAAACTTGCTCAGCATGCACTGAATCCCATTACCTATGTCACTGGTGATGATCCAACAATCCCAGTCCTTAAAGCGAAATATTCATTACTGGTTTCCATTTGGACATTGAACTATTCACTATAACTCCATATGTGGCAGTCCAGTTTATTTATTATCCATCTAACAGGACGGAAGTTTCACCAGATAAAATCAACTGCTCCATTGTTTTGCCCTTAGGGAAAACCATGACTGTCGCAAATCACCTCTCTGTCCTCCATGTGCCTTAACATAGCTTCAAAAGCATCCATACCTTGATGTTCCCCTACATAGAGAAGAGGCTGATAGGTTAGTAGTTCCCAAGTTCCTTCTTTTAATCCTTCCTAAAAATGAGTACAGTGTTTCCCTTTTTCCAGTCTCCAGGGGCTTTACCCAACTGCCAGGACTTTTCAAATATCAAGGAGAGTTACTGGGAGCTACATCAGGACTCTGGGATACACCCCACCAGGTCCGAAAGGCTTGTATATGTTCAGATTTCTCAGGTGGCCACGGACATGATCTTCTGGTTTGGGACAGATTTCATTCTCCCTATCCTTGGCTTGATTTTCAGGGACTTGTGAAATGTGGGAACATAGATTGCCATTGAAAAATGAGGGAAAAAAAAAATGTTGTAAAATGTTGTTGAGTACCTTTGCCTTCTCCACATTGTTCCTCATCAGCTCTCCTGTTTCATTTACCAAGGGGGAGGCGGCGGGGGGTGTACCTTTTCTTTAATCTTCCTTTTCTGACAAATAGACTTACAAAATGTCTTCTTACTTTTTGCATCCTTTGCCACACTCAGCTCCTACTCTGCCTTGCTTTCCTAATCCCACCCCTACACATCCATGTAGTGTCCCTATATTTGTCAAGGATACACATCCCTGATTCTATTACCTGTGAATTACTTTCTTACCCTTTCATTTCATCAGGAGGTCCTTACTGAGCCATACTGATCCCCTGCCTGTTCTGCCCTATTTCATACATGTGGGAATTAAGAGCCCACATGCTCTAAGAAAAATGTCCTTAAAGAGCTGTCAGGTTCATTCACTTCCTTTGTTTCAGAGTGAAGTTTCCCAGGGAATTCCATCCACTAGTTGCTTAAAAAAATGTAAATTCACTCTTAACCAATGATCACAAAGGAACTGGAGAGGTAGAATGGCACTTATCCATGATTTCGTCATCACTCTCATGCCAAACACATCCAGAATATAAGGACAGCTACAGAAAGTATCTTTTCTATTTTTCATATATAAGCATGTCTTATTTTCACATCTAATTTTGCAATTTCAATATCATCACTATGTACTTTTTTATTTTTTTCCATTTCTATTTAAAGAAAAAACAGCATGGGAGAAAGAGAATTGGTATATGATAATAATTGGTATATGGTAAAGGAGTGAGTTAATTACTTCTGTCTTACAAAGTTATAGAATATTATCTTACTATGCATACTGTGCGCTAAAGTGATCAGCACAGAAAGTCAGCGTAATATTAAGCATATGCTAATTTAATGAATGTCAAACAAGGAAGCACAATATTCCTCTTTGCCTTCTACCCAACATTTTTATGAAATCTCAGGGAATCAGAAAAGGAAGCTGATTCTTTATCCATGGCAGTCTCAGCTTTCATTATGCTTCCTGATGTTTCCAGTGATAAAAGCTGCTCAGCAGCTCTGCTTCAGTGCTGTCCCAACAACACCTTCAGAAGGCTTTATGTATCTCCCTTAAAATCCATTCCTCAGTACTTGTGAAGGTTTAATCTTTGATTTGCTATTAGCAGGTGTTTACAGTAGCTAGATTTATCTCTTCTCTGTCTTCTTTCATCTGAAAGTCATAACGCTTTCAGTCATTCCCTGTGCATCAGCTTATTAGTATCTCATCACCCTTAATGCTTCTTCTGGATTAATTTCATTTGGTCCATTTCAATTTGGCCTGTGGCATAATACCATGCTTCAGCCCAGATTGGCCATGTTGAGTAGCTGGAACATTTCTCCATCCTAGCAACCTCTACTCCTTTCCCTGTCTCAGTATAGTTTATATTTATTTTAATGGTGTGAAAGGTTGACTTTTCTTTTGTGTGCAAGACATCATTATGTAAATCTTTTTTCTATAGCTCTTCTACTCTTGAGATGCTGACTGCCCTTTGTTTCTGCAGTTTCTAAATATAATGCCTCTGATGGGAAATTACAGCTCAAAGTGCTGATTGGAATATATGCCAGGGGGTTGACTTATAAGTATATATATGTAAGTGTATAACAAAATTGAAAATGTTAATCTCTTCCATTGTAAATGAAAAAAACTTCAGAATATTTTGCAAGTGTAAGGGCACAATATGTTATAATTTTTCTAAAAACATTTTACTACAGTAAGATGCATGTAAGCAATTGAACTCATGCTCTATCTTTGAGTACCACCCAAATTCATTTTAGATGTCATCTACCTTAGAACAAGCGTTGACTTCTTATCAGCAGTCCTTTTCCCTCACCTTTACACAGAATGGATTGCTGAGAAGTTCTCCTGATAACACCTTGAAAACAGAAGGAATAAAATATATACAAATATGGCAAACTTCTTTTTATTTTAACATCAAACCTTAAAGAAATGATCTGATGTGTTGTTCGAGGACATGAGTACATTTGTTGTGAAAGTGTGACATTTCCAAGTACTTTCTCACACCTGTGCAAAAAGCAACTGGCATAAATGGAAAGAAAGATCTCAAGTGTTATATTCAAGGTGCTAATAAGATACAGACCTTTATTTTTGGACATAAGCTGTTTCAAGAAACTTTTTTTTAGTTCATCTATCCAAGGAGACAGAGTGAAAGTGGCTCCGAAGGTACCTAGAGTGTTCAAATGAGGGATGTGTATGCCATACAAAATCTGTCTTTCGGTTTTTCAAACTAGACTGAAAACAAAGGCGTACATGGAAGGTACAAAGTACTTTGCAAATGGTAAAAGAAAAATTATTATCTGCAGTTGGCATGTCTTTATAAACATAATCGGCTGTGTTTCCTTGAAGTACAACAGTGAATTTGTTATTTAGGTTTGTGTAAAGTGTTATTCTTTTGACTGGCTGATCTGAGCTTAATTTTCTCTGAATAAATTGCACTTACAATTTTCATGTCATAATGAGTTTGATATTTAACAATGTATAAAATAGAATTTCTTTCATCAGTTTCATACTTGTCAGTTGGATTGTACTAATGGTCCCTTCAGTTAAGTCCTGGTGTTTTCACAAAGTTGAAGTCCAACCTGCTTCCTTAATTTTCTGTTTAGTTTTTGCCTGACAATATTTCTGTTCATTCCAGTATTATGTAATCCTTAATGTGCAGATAGGCAGCATTAATTAGAGACAAAGATGGAAACAATATTCTCTCAATAATTCTTTAATTAAGATTAGGAGAGAAGAGTTGTATCAGTAAATGAAGAAAAATTCTGAAACAACATTTTAGAGGAGACTAGCAACAAGACTTGTGCAGAGTTTGGATGGAATGTATTTGTCAGTCTGTGTTTGTACTCCACCACAAAACCTAACAACCACTTTTGTATTAGAAAGGGATTTTCCATGCCATATATCACATTAGCCTCATGTTTAATTCTTAGTAATCTGTAGCAAATAGAAGACCTGATTAATCAATTAGCTTTAAGGCAGAAAAACCAATGTCAGCTGCTTTATTTGTTCGAAGTTTGAAATGAAATATAAGTTGATATTAGCCATGCTAATAAACTGCTTATGTAAGTACTTAAGTCATGAATCAGACGCAAAAGTCATCATAATGTGCCTTCATTTTTAGTAAGAATCTGGAGGGAATGCTGCTCCAAGATTTAATTGCAAATCAGTCAGAAAATTATTTACATTTGCTTAAAATGGTATAGAAGATATGGGTGCCTATGAATGCAAATTTTGGGTTACAATTTCAGTTTGACAGCTTGAACTCATAGTATCCTTGTATGCAGTCACAAAAGCATAAAGAAATTTCGTTCAATCACATATGCTGAAGATGTATCCCTTGACACAGATTTTGAGTCTAGCCCAGAAGTGGTTTTAATGATTTAATGAATTCTGAAAATGAAAGATTAAAACCGTTAATTTTTTCACTGATATTTAGAAATTTAGAGAGACAGGAATACTTGGTTTTTTCTGGAAATATTTTACTACCTGAGGTTTATATGAAGCTGGTAATTTAAGATAGTAATGACAAATAGGTGTTATTCATTTATGTTTTACTTACTTTCTGTAGTTACAACATCTTAGTCTTTTACTCTGATTTAATACCACTTCTGAAAGCAATAATAAGACCTTACATTTTAAATGCCTTTAAAAATAGCACTTATACAGTGTATCTGGCTGTATGATGAGGTGAAATTCAAAGACAAGCTACCCATAGTTTTGTGAGGATTTTGCTCTGGATTTCACAATATTAAGAAATGTACTGGTTTTCCAGGCCATTTTTGCTCTTGTAAAGCCTGACGAGACAAAAAAGACATTCAGGTTACCTACTGCTAAGTTTGTAATGGTATTCATAGATGATGAAAACAATTTGCCTGCTTTTAAAAGTATGTTCAAAAACTTGATAAAGTTGTGCTTTAGAGATGCATTCCTTGGAGGAGGAAATGACTCTGTGACCCACAGTCTCTGTGCTTATCCATTTTCTAGGCAAACATGCAAGGATCCTTTAAATAGAAATACTCATCCACAGCACGTGTAAGTAGAATGAAGGTTTACCATAACAATTTCACACCCTCATAACCCAACAGGAAAATTGAACTTCTGCCTTTTATAGTTTGCATTATAAGAATAGTTTGCTAGATGCCTGACATTTTGGGAGGGAACACTGGGACATTTTAAGTCCAGTACAATGTCTAAGACAGACTTTTGAAGGTATATGCGCAGTCTACATTCATAGAATCATGGAACCATTTAGGTTGGAAAAGACACTTAAGGTAAACCACAGCAGTGAGAAATGTTCCTAAACTGCCTCCTAAGATGGGAACCAGAAGACAAAACACCTCCTGTGCATGCAGCCTGGGGAAAAAAACCTCCATGCCTAGTCAGAAAGTTAAGGATAGTCATAGGAATAACTGAAACATGGTGGAATAAGGCATATGATAGGAGGATCACAATGGATGGCCATAGGATATTTTGTAAATACAGGTAAGGAGAAGAGGAGTCATGCTCTAAGTTAAGGAGAACCTTGAATGTATAGAAGTCAACATGACAATTGTGGAATCCCTACTGAATGCCTCTGGGTCAAGATCAGAAGGGTCATCTCCAAGAGGGATCTTACAATAGGCAAATAAATATTATAAGGCATACAAAGCACTTAAACAAGCTTTGGGTCTACAGCACCTGGTCCTTACAGGTGACTTTAACAACCCAGACACTTCTTAGAACAATACATCAGTTCACATGTCCTCCATCAAGTTCCTGATTGTTTAGAGTACTGCTTCCTCATATGAATGTTAGATGTGCCAACCACGAATGAGGCACTGGTGGACTTGCTACTCGAAAGGCAAGGAAACCTGCTTTGTAATATCTCAGTTATAGCCTTGACTGCAGTGACCCCAGTATTGTGGAATGTGAAATATGCTTATCAATGTGAGATAATATTACATGATAAAATGCAGCCCTCTTAAAAACATGGAATCTTTGACAGAATATGTACATAGATTTACTTTTTATCTATACCAATTTTGTTATTGCTTTCACTGCCTGGTTTATTTTAGCAACTGTATGGGTATCATGTGTAAAAGCATTTGTGGGTTATTATCTCAAGTATCTTGCACATAAACCTTGAGGATTGTTACTTCCTGTGTCTTGTTAGTCTCTCTCAGTTCCTTTGATTTGTGAGCATGAGAAGGCGCAGCGGAGCCAGGTGAGCAGTAAGCATGGGGTGGGGGCGAAGCGCCGAACAGCAGACAGGAGTCAAGAAGATTCTAGAAGGGGGAGAAATGCATTCTAAAGAAACACCTATTTATGAATATGAATAGGCACAAAGAAATATAAACAGGACACAGGAATTGGGGGTGTGCATGCTGGTGGAGCAGATACTCCCCATAGAATCATAGAATAGTTAGGGTTGGAAGGGACCTTAAGATCATCTACTTCCAACCCACCTGCCATAAGCAGGGACACCTCACACTAAACCATGACACCCAAGGCTTCATCCAATCTGGCCTTCAACACCGCCAGGGATGGAATACTCACAAGTTCCCTGGCAAACCATTCCAGTGCCTCACCACTCTAACAGGAAAGAATTTCTTCCTTATATCCTCTGTTTAAGTTTGAACCTGTTACCCATTGTCCTGTCACTACAGTCCCTAATGAAGAGTCCATCCCCAGCAACCCTTCAGATATTGGAAGATATTGGAAGGTCTCCATGCAGCCTTCTCTTCCCCAGGCTAAACAGCCCCAACTCTCTCAGCCAGCCTTCG
>NDXB01007386.1:28322-65452 GCA_002631895.1 Agapornis roseicollis | reverse complement strand
TTGGGTGATGTACAAAAAACCCAAAAAAAAAAAAAAAAAACCAAGCCACCAGCATTTTTTCATAAAGCTTGATCCGTGCACACTCATTGAGATCTATATTAATTAATTATTTTCCTTGGTCTCTTATGGCACTTTCACAGGTTAGAGCTGCATAGGCTGTAGAAAAAGCTGAAACACATCAAAGCCAGAAACTTATCATCTATGTGCCACCATTTAGGATATAAAAGTACATATTATTTATTCAAATACAGAAATCAAACGTTAAATATGCATGAACATAAAATGGAGGTTAATACAATTTTCCTGCTATTCCTATGGAAGTGGTTTTGGTCTCTACTTTCAGTGATTTTCATGAGTCATATTTATATTTCTCAGTAGCCAGAAGCTTGGAGAAGTCCCTCTTACCCAGTTACTTTAATAGTAAGATCAAGCTTTATTGTCTCTTGAAACAGAGGTCAGAGTTTTGAGTGAATTTCTGAAATATTTTAAAAAGACTTGTATATTATGATTAGTAAATACTTCTGAGATTTCAGAACAGTACAACATTCAGTAAAAATCTTTTTCTTCTCCGAGCCAGAAGGAATTAGAATTCCTTGAGAGCTAAGTTTGATCAAAAAAAATACACTTAATTGAAAGGCTGCCTTTGCAAAATGAACACCTTCTTCTCTTGCTACAAGTACTTTTAAAGGCTTGCAGAGGGAAAATAAAAAGCAGACTGAGAGCAAATGAAACACCAAATACTTTTTTTGCTTAATAGTCATAAGTTTTCGACAACACATCTCATACAGAGGGAAGTGAAATTATCCATCTTTCTGGCAAAAGTAAGAAAGAAGTTTACAATGCAAAATCAGACAAAATAGTTAAAATAGCAATGATAGTTACAAAAAATAAGTTATACATATGCGAGCACACATACAAATCCAAGTTGTATAGACCTGTAAAAGCATTTGAAGAATATTATGGAGTAACTTGAGCATTTATATGCCACAAATACAGCACTGTAAATCTTTTTTTATAGAATGGATATTTATGGACTGTAGGAAGGAGCAAACTTTTCTACAGTTTTATACAATTTCTGAACATTGCAACACATTGCACTTTTCACAGATTTGAGGATCAAATTCACATATAATATTGATTGATATATATAAACTATTTTTATGGGAGAGCAGTAGCCAGTGTTTCCTGCTCATGAAAAAGGGGAGAGAAGGCTAGTAAGATAAAACAAATTACAAAAGACAGAAGTACATCAATCGAGGCAGGCAGCAGTACACTGATGACTGACAAATACAAGGTATGTATGCTACTACAATCTCAGCACCAGAAACCTCTAAAATATAAAGTGGAAAGTTGCTATCTTATGGAATATGACAAAGTTTGCACTGTCAAAACTTAAAAGTTTAGAAATAATCAACTAGAAAAGTAATAGTGAAACCAAATATTGGAGGAAATGCTGGTATCTAAGGTAGCAAGTACAGGAATAGGTGGGACTGGTATTTACTGATAAAGTAGAAAAAAAAATAATCAATTCCAACATCAGCTGTCTTGTAGGAATAACTCACCTTTATATCATCATTTTGTCAGAGGCATCATGTGGAATCAGAGCACCAGTCTGCAAGGCACCAACAGAGAACTCACACACTGAGAAATGGATGAACAAAGAAAATAGAGAGTTACTGGAAAGTCGTGTAGCAGAAAGACACTTTACATTTGAAGAAATCTTTTTCATCCCACTGTGCCACTTTTATTCCCTTCTGGAAAGTTAACCTGAATCCCTACACTCTCTTCCTTCAGAAAAATTCTCAGGAGAGATCTGTTGCAAATTAGGTGAAGACCTCTTCCTTTAGAGTCAATATTAACTCTGTTTGCAGGAAGATCACACAAAATCCAAGTATTATTAGTGTCAATTGCTTACACCACAAGTCCTGAAATATGAAACTGTACAGGTCAGCTATATCACCGGTACAAAGAAGCTCATGCTTGGGCCATTTCAAGCTCCCTGCTCTATTACTAACACACACAGTCATGCACCATTTCAGCCTTCATGCTATGATTGGTTTTTAAGAGATTCAAAAGCATGTGCTCAGTTGCATGTTATGAGTTGAAACGAGAATTGGAGGCATTCCAAAAAACATGCCTGACTAAATTATCCCTGGGGAAAACGTCAGTGCAGTGTGTACAAAGCAAAAAAGACAATTAAGTCTTGGGAAGACAATGTCAACAGGAGTAGTTACTCCACAATGTCCAGAATCCCACCCATGTCTAACACATGTATTTACTCTAGAGAAGAAACAGTTGCCCCACTGAAACCAAGAATAGATAGGATGCAAATTTTCTCAGTAATTACTGGGACATTTGTGTTTTGCAGTATCTAAGGAAAACACATATGTGAGGTTAGACAGATAATTCTGATCTTGAAAACGGGAATTAGTTTTCTTGAGTTACTACTTATGTCATTTTTAATGCCATACCTGCACAAAACTTCCTAGGCTGTTTCCATTTAAGAACAAAAAAGCAGTTACTTTAAGACACCAATCTCTACTACTTGCATGTGAAAGATTGTTCAGTGTATAGTCATCAATTTCATTAATCATAAATAGTTTACAGAACGAAAGCCAGGTAGTGTTTTCTATTGTCTTTCAAGCATTCACTTGTTGCTGCTAATCATCAATAAGCAGTTTATGTTTGGGTTTTTTTTTTTTTTTGATTATGATCTCAAAACTTGTCATGCAAGACCAATTTGCTGTTTGCTATTAATTACTTTCTGTCTGTCAGAGCAAAGCCCCTTATCCTGAGAGAAGCACTTGTGTGCTCCTGGTGCTTTGCAGACATTTTCCCTGCTTATTTTGATGCATTTCAAAACTTGGTGTAAACAGCAATACCTGGCAAAATTAGATTTCATGGTCCAGTTGTCGAAGGAATAACGGCAATCTATTTGACAAATGCAAAGACCTGCCAGTGGGGGAATTACCTGTGACTGTCACAGATGACAAGTGTTAATTAATGGCTTTTTTATTCTGACAGAACTGTCATACTCAGTTGACCCTTTACTTATCAGTTTTCAAGAAAACCTTTTTCCATCCTGGTAGGTCACTCCTACAGACCAAGAAGGAGCTGAAGTCTGGGAGTCCCACTTCCAGCCTCACTAGCTACAGCTTCAAAGAGAAATTAAAACAAAACAACCAAACAAAAAGAAACAAACTCAAACCCCCACACCAAACTCCCCAAAAGCTATTCAATACACCTTTATAAAACCCACTGTCAGCAAAGCAGAATTGAAAGATGTAAAATGAGATGTGCAAGAGCTCAAAGGACAAACAACAATGCAATTATATTTTAAGGGTGTGCTGAACATCCCGCCTTAAAGCACCAACTAAATGCAACATCAATGTCTCCCAGTCAAGCCCAGAGAGATGATTGATAGATGAAAATAATATATTGTCCCTGTTGCTATGGCAGCTTTCCTACCAACCTGCTGATCAATGCAGGGAGTCCGATTTCCCCAAGCTGTTAATCTTGTCAGAAGTGTTAACATCCCTCAGGTTTGGCAGCACTTCACCTACTATAGTTTTTTAATGGCATCTAAGTTATGCTGACACATTATACTAAGTAGATGCACCTATGTCGGTTATACAGCCTTCCGGAAAGAAACAATCGCTCTTACATGCACACTCCTGTAATAAAAGTGGGATTAAGTCTAGGAATGTCTTAAGATCAATTTCCACATTATGTAATTGCAGCTGTGTATTCTCCAGCATACATTTTATACTGGTCCTAAAGCATCACAGGCTGGCACTCACTAAATGGGTCTAATTCCCAAGCAAAGTCCAACCAAACTGATCTGCAGTTTAGAGGAGCAGAGAGTCCATGCTGGCTTGTACAGGACCCTCTTAATGACTGAATAACAGCACACAAGAGAGCTGCAGAAAAGGCAAATAGCAAAGGGCTGCCATAATCAATGGTATTAAATATAAAGGGGAAAACTTTGGACAAAATCGATAACAACATTCTTATTCATTTGATAATGCTGTTTGCAGCTAGATAATTAAAGCCTTGGGAATGTTTGTATGACCAAAGGCTTTATTTTCAAAGCTACTGGGTAGTTTGAAGATACCTGCTAGTTGTCTAATGAGATTTCCCAATAGAGTTTTGACATCATTTAGATGCATGATTCAATTTCTTTTATAATCATAGAATCCTAGAATGTTTTGGGTTGGAAGGCATGTGAAAGATCATCCAGTTCCAACCTTTCTGCCATGGTCAGGGACACCTTCCACTTGACAAGGTTGCTCAAAGCTCCATCCAACCTGGCCTTGAACACTTCCAGGGATAGGGCATCCACAACTCCTCTGACCATCACAGAATCATAGAATCATAGAATAGTTAGGCTTGGAAAGGACCTTAAGACCATCTAGTTCCAACCTCCCTGCCATAAGCAGGGGCACCTCACACTAAACCATGCCACTCAAGGCTTTGTCCAACCCGGCCTTGAATACAGCCAGGGACGGAGCACTCAAAACCTCCCTGGGCAACCCATTGCAGTGCCTCACCACCTTAACAGGAAAGAATTTCTTCCTTATATCCAATCTAAACCTCTCCTGTTTAAGTGTCTCACCACCCTCACAGTAAAACATAATGAAGGTCCCAGGTTTCTGACTTTGTTTCATGTGAAACCCAACTTGGTAGTCACTGGTCCAACAGATATTTATGAATTGCATCTACTGGTTAAAATAAATTATTGTGAATTATATCCACTACATTTAGAATCAGTTCAAAACTTTTTTTCCTTTAGAGCCAAAGAGATCAAGTTTCACACTCTCATTTTCATTGCAAGAGGCATATGTTACCTGGGCATGACCAGATGACTTCCAGCAAAGTTATTCAAGTTTGCATGTAGTTCTCTGTGTAATCTTAGCATACAGTTTACACATATATGTATTTATTTAGGTGATGCTTATCTATAGAAATACCATACATAACACAGACCCCAAAACTGCATTTTGTAACCTATTTCTGAAACAATACCAGTCATGCTATTTAGTAGTAATTCAGCATTCAAAATACATATTTCACCTTTTAAAAGTTTCTCCAGAAACACTTCTATGAATATATCAAGGTTCTAAGCTATGAATAAAGCAATGTCAAATGCTTGATTTAACCCCTTTTACACTGTCATTTGCAGTACAGAAAATGAATGAGGCCTAAGGTCTTTCTCTGTTAAATGATAGCTTTAATTACCTTTTAAAAGCAGTTGAAAAATATAAAGTAAAAATAAATTTGGAGAACTAAGAATGGACAGATAATATAAATTAAGCGGGAAAAAAAAGGAACTTTTCTTTAGGAAAAAACATGAAAGTTTTCAGCTTTAAAACAAACGTAACTTTTTGAATGGGTCTTCAAGAAAATATAAAAATAGATTTTTGCTCATAATTTCAGAAAATAACTGTCATTAGCATACATGATGGTGTGAACGCCTACCAAGCACTGACTCAGCATCCTGAACGTGGGGCAGCATCACTCTTCCCTATGCACTGAATGAACACATCTTCAGTCCCTCTATGACCAAAATTAAAGTAGCAGATAATTCAAAGGCAGAGTTCAAATGAAAAACTAGAAAAATTGCAGTTGGTAATGACAAGTGCACATCCTTCACAAGTCAACATTTGCAGTGGATGCTACAGTATGAATGAATGAAGTCAGCAGAGGAGCCTTAAGTCCATGGAAAACATGAAGCAACAAAGATAACAAGGTGTTCTTTCTGTTAGCAAGATACCATTAAATAGAAAGATTTGTCATGGTAATAAAAAAATAAGGCAAAAATAGATGCAGCTTCAAAACTGTTGCCAAAATGAGCAATTTTTCTCGAGCAAAACAAGATAAAGGCAAGCTTGTAAGTAAAGACACACACAACGAGCCTAAATAGGAAAGACAACGACAGAATGAAAGAAAACAAGGAGATTAGCTTAGAGAAACAATAGGCAGAAAATAAACCAGATAGAACAACTCTCTTGGGAATAGAGTATAAAATCAGAATAAGAGAAAGTGCCTTACCAAGCACAAACAAAAAATGATGGATGGAAGAAAAAAAAAGAAACCCAAACAAAACAGGACTCCAAATGTGTAAATATTAGACAGCTCCAAACAGCCACCCAGTCAAAGTAATTCCAAGAGCTGCTTAAAAAGAAAAATGTTATTTTAACAGAATATGTACAGGGGCAAAATATGCCCCCTGACTGCAAAAGTAGTTAGCCAGTTCCTCTATCCTTTACCAAACTTTTCTAAGGGGATTTGAATGTACAGTTTTATTTTCCAGACACTATTATTTGGTCTTTGTTCCCACCAATATCATTAGTCACAAGGCTTTTTTAGTTTTCCTCTACAATGGCATTTTATGAGTCAGCCAACTGAGTGGCCAGGATAGCTGACATGCTCAGAAAGCACATCCCAGGCTCAGAAATAACAAAGCAGACTACGCTAATGTGTGCATGGACAGACATTATGTCCTATCTTTTGTAATGATATTAGAAGAAGATTGACTTAATATTTAAGAACAGGTAATTTCTTCTTGTCTGAAAAAATTATGAAAGTTGGCTTCCTGATGTGAAAGCTTAAAGGTCTAAACCTAACATCTATTGAAATCAACAGGGTTAAAAAAAGGTAAGTGGCATTTTTTGTGTTGATTTCTGAGACCTGTGAATCTCTTTCCAACACATTAATCATAAAGCACAAATAGAAGTGAGATTTCTTTGCTGTATTTATATTCCTTATGGAAAAAGTTTTACAAAAGTCAAACAACAGGCTTACCATTAACATAAAGTTAACCTTACAAATATTTTTCTCCTTCATGCTAAGCAGATATATGCAAAAAGATGTCTCATGGAATAGTAGAGCTGACAAAATAGAAACCACTGAAATTTGTGCCGATCTTCATATCTTGAGCAAATTTTTGTTTTAGTCAATGATATATCTGAAAGCTTTCCATGGAGTAGTGTATCCACAAAACAAACAAAAAAAACCCACAAAAACCAGTTCAATTTGAACAAGGCAAAAGAAATGGTTGAAATTCCTTTATTTGATCACTACTAAATATCTACACCACATGCTCACTCAGAGTTGCAAGTAGGAAATGGCAGCTGCAAAGACTGGCAGTTGATTTGCCCTTCACCCCTTGCTTTAGGTGGCCCAGCAAGTTATGCTTCCTACACTCCTTTTGTATGCAAATACCAGAAACATATAGATATTCTTACATATGTCTAGAAAGGCAAGAAATTGAAAATCTCAAAACTTTAAGCATTTACATGAGTTGTATAGAAATTAAAAAAAAAAAAAAAAAACAAAAACAAAACAAAACAAAACAAAATATCAAAACCCAAGCCAGAAAACCGCAACAAAATCCCCAAAACCTAAACAAACACACACCCTCCCCCCCAACACACACACACACAAAAAAACAACCCAGAAAAAGCAACCAGGGAATTATAAGACCAAGTTATAAGCTTTCTTGCATCTGTCTACGTATTTCCAAAGCAGGCATTTTGTTTCTCCAATGTTTTGTCAAAAATGATACTTTTCACGCCAGAATAATAACATAAAGTACATTTCCATAAAGATTTTTCCAAATACCTTTAAAAAAAGCTTTCTGGTATTAATTTTCTGTGGAATTCTTATTGAGCCAAGCAATAATTTTGATTGCTGAAGGCAACATATATTGTGATAAAATAGACATTTCACCTTCATAAACATCAGGAGAGAAAATGCCTGTGGTGGGAATTCTCTGAGCAACTAAGGTCAAACTCAGCTGCTGCCTCCAGACAGACTATTCACTCCCAGGACAATTTAGAAATATACTTTTCTTGAATATGTTTTTGGTGCAAAATTCCTTTTATAAATTTAGCATTTCAATGTCTTTAAGGATACCTGTTCTAAAGAGCTGGACAATCCTAGTTTAAACTCTTTAGTTTCAGCTGCACAGCCTTTCCGCCTTAGACTCAAGAGGAGGACAACTAAGGTTTCCCAGCCCCTCTGTGAGGCTTTGACATCTGCTCCACAGCTTGAGACCCTTCAGGCCCTCCAATGAACCATCTCCTCCTGAATACATGCATGTGAGAAACAAAGCTTTTTACTTTTGCTCAATCCCTTATTTTTGCAAAAACAATAGATGAAATACTTTGTATTTACAAAAACAAAACACAGATTTGCACAAATCCTGTATTTAAGCATTTTCTGTTAAATGTAAAATATACTTATCAAAAATATTCTTCTGAAGAGCAAGGCAAGTATATTAAGTGCTCTCAGATTTGAAGAGAAATCCCTGGGACTAGAACTGTGTGAAAAACTGATTGTTTTGGTTCACTGCCCATTGTGAATTTCAGCAGGTGTTTTGGTGATCAATCCTGCCTCTTCAGTTTTGTCTTTTCTTGGGGAAGAAAAAAAATTGATCGAGAAAAAGGACATAAGTCAAGGAAAGGAAAATAGGTGGCAAAACCTCTATGACCTTACCAAGCTTGTGATAGGTAAGGAAAGGGCAGAAAGGTGGTCCCAGAATAAAGGGCTTGCTGTGGAAAAGGGTCTGAAGGACATACCAAATGCCTCATGCCAATGCAGATAACCTGGGCCACTTGATGGACAGGAGAGGTTTTGTTTCAACAGATAATCCTAAAACAGTGTTTTAGAGGTGTTTGGTTTTTTTTGAGGATTTTTTTTTTTACTAAATAGGTGTCATTTTCTGTGACTTGTGTGGGACACAGGTTCTGCTTACATACAATAAAGCTTCAATTTAAAATTCAGGAGTCGTTGACTCCTCACACACAGTTCTCCCTTTCCTCTTTGTAACACAGCAATTTTGCCCTTTGCAAGTATATTTTTCTCTGAACAATTGTTTCCTCCATTTTGAAGGTGGTTAATTTTAACTATCAGATTTAATATATTACATACTGTTTTCTTAGTGACTAGGGCATAAAACATGTACAGAAAACTTACCATCCCTTCTTGGATTACTGTTGGAGTAGAATGTGCGTATAGAAGACGAAGTACACCAGGAATGCAAGCAGTCTGCTGGGATTGTGACTGCTCTGTCGCATGGCTGAAAAATACATAAATTAAAAACAGACCAATGTTTCTCAAAGTTACTTTAGGTCACAGAAAGAAATGCATACTTATCAGAACTAACATCAACAAAAAGATAAGGAGGAGCTGAGTTATCTTTAGAGTGATAACAGCAACAGAAAAACATTATCTGCTGAATTTCAAAATGTGCATTAGGCATTCTTCGTGCACTGAAAAAGCCTCAGGCTCTCCTAAATATGCCGGGGTTATTCTGTCAGACATGGATCTCAGAGCAAGAGCGAAAATTAACATTTTTTCTTTTTTCTAATTTATTTCAGGATCTATCTCAGTTATCTTTATCACCATAAGTGTGCAATAACACTGTGTTACCTTGTGGCTTATTTCAGACCCCTAGTAGGCATTTCTTTAACCCTAGTGATAGGTATGGGTATGCAAGAACATCTTCTTGTCCAGAAAAATATCTCTCTGCTATTTTACAGTGGGAGGTCTTGGCAAACAGTGCTGTTTTAATGGTTATCACTGCAGAAACCTCAATTCTCTCCTCACCTACTTTTCCATTCTTCCTCCCTCCTCAGCCTTCTTTCTTCCAGGCTTCTCTGTTTTTTCCATATTTTCCAGGAACATCTATATGCTCCATCCTACATGTTTTTATTTTTTTTTTCCAGTTTACTACTGGTGCAGCACCCTATTTCTGTCAAGTATCAAGCCCCTCCTTAGTGACAATTTTGTTGATGGCATTCTGTTCTACTGTGTTCTTGCATTGCCCCAGATTACAGCTTCCACCTACAGTAATCTCTGTAAGTATCTTCATTCCCATCCTCTTAAGAGTTGCCTAAACCAACTAATTTAAAAGCCTGCTGCTTGACCTAATTGGCTCCTGTTAGGATGTCACTTGGCTCCACTTCCCTCTAGCCATTAAATTACAGGGCATCATTCCTATTAGTGGGCTCAAGTACAGTATTTTTAATTTTTTTTTTCATTATTATGTTATTTATTTTTCATTCCTTTCACTGCATTACAACCAAGTGAAATGCATTGACAGACCCAAGCACAGACTTTTGACCAGATCACAGTCATCAGTTTCATTACTTCATAGCCTTCTCTTGCTTGTGGAGATCTGTTTCTCAGCATGTGATTTCCTACTATATGGCTTGCACAAAAAAAAACAAAAACAAAAACACAAAACCCCCCAAAAACCCCACTAAAACTCAGGGGAGTAGTGCATTTGAATCTGTTGGGTCAACACATTTGTTACTTCCATTGCAGAGTCCCAAAGAACTAATTCATCATGAAATTAGACAAGCAAGGAAGCAGCCTGCCAAAAAAGAAAACTGGAAATACAAACAACAATAGAGGAAACCCTAAAAGACTCTCAAGCAAACTATGCTTTAAGACCTACTTTGATCTAGTTTCTTAATTTTGATATTCATAAAAGCAGAGTTGCAACCGGCATAAAAAATATTTTATCAGTGGTGCTAAGAAAAACCTTAAAAAAATCTAATATCTCTGAGTAGAGCTTCTACCTTCTAAGGGTTATTGAGCACTCTCCCCTTCATCTGTGTAAACTTTGTCTACCTTTCCTGATGCCCTTTTACCTCCACCTGCAATCAAAAGCCCAAGAGCTGTTGAAACAGGCCTAAGAAGAGGCTGCAACTAAATCTTGATGATGCTCTATTCACAAACAGTTTTTCAGGACAAAGAATAGGCTGCCACATACCACAGACTGTACCCCTGAGTATTAATTCCTGAGAGGAAACAGCTTATCAGTGAATCAGCGTAAGAAAAGGTGCTTATTCTTTGCCATGGAAACAGGTAAAAGGACATGCTACAGAAGAAATTGTTTCACTGAAGAGGCTACAGAGAGCTAGCAAGAGCAGCAGCCTGGTTCTGAGACTGAAGGTAAAAAACCCATGAGAAAAATGCCATTCTTTCAAATGTTCACATGCAGGAGGGAAAAAGACACCAACTTGCTGAGTAGCTCTTCTCATAAGTATTCCCAAAATCGCAACCCACATACAATAGCTTTGTCCTGATGCCACTAGCAAAATGCACACAAAGCAATTTTCTGAACTGCTAAGTTTTTGCTGTCATGATTAGTCCATGTCTTTAAAGGGATGAACTCCAATTACAATGGATTTGTCCACCAGGTGGGAGCTGCACATGCAGGCTGTAGTCTGCACACACAGATGAAGGATCATCAGCAGTCCCCAGGTCCAATACCAGGGCCTGGAGGTTGTATTTCTACAGGTGTGCAGAGATGCAGCATTCAGAAAACTTATCAGCAGGGCCAAAGCTATATCAACCAAATGGGACTCTGCTGAGCCTCCTGTGAAAGCGAAGTGTTGGGTTCAGGTGATCACAGGCTTTCTAGCATAGCCTGGAGTGTGTCCAGGCACCATATCAAGAACATGATGCACTGGCTCTCTCCAGACATCAGGTGGTGGGGATTAGTTACTGGGGTGGTTTTCCAATGTTAGAGAAATCATAGCCTCTATAAAACAGCAACATTAGAGAGCACCTTTCTATAACACAACTGCTTTGTTATTCTCCTCAGCAAGAGGAAACACCACAGAGTACATGTTCTTATGCTGCTGGTCTGGGTATTGTAGAAGCAGCAAAAAAGACCAACCAAACCCCAAAAGACCCCAGTGACCACAATAATGGTAAAGCAGGTACCTTTGGGATGCTATGTTTTCCCTGTGCACTGAGCTGGCTGTATATACAGACCATGGCTGTGTTTAAACTGGGGCACGGAGTGTGGGGACATCTTTATGCCCTCCTTTTACATAGTTATTCCCAGTTTGGTAAAAATCAAGGCTGAAGTACAGCTCCTTGTTACAGCTAAGTAACTGTAAAATGCACATGCTCCTTCTATGGCAACCTCTCCCCCTCCCAAGAGTGTATGAATAGCATTAGCCCATTTGTTACTTTTCTTAGAAGCCAGCCCCATCCAGCTTTATGCCACATACTGTGCAGCTTCAATCGGGTTTTGATCAAGCATTTTCTGTGTCTGCCCTTAGTGCACATTTTTAAACAATTTTCCCTCCTCCTTGCTTTTTTTTTTCCTTTTTTTTTTTTTTCCCCCAGTATTGTTTAACTCAAAAACTGCCCATCGGGAACAAATGCAGTTGATGATTATACTTAAAATTTCATGGCAGACACAGTGTTGAGGCAAAGGTGTGTCTGCATTAATGGATTGCATGGAGTTTAATCCCCAATGACAAATATATCAAAAATACTGTTCTAATGCATTTGTGAGGATTACACCAAGAGCATTTGCCTTGGAGATGACAGAAAGAAACACACATACACAGACACTGATTGGCAAGCAAAGTCAATAAACTATTTATTAATACAGGTGAATATGGATCAGGAAATGATAAAATGCTGCATTTGCAACAGGTCTCAACTCACAACACACAGACAGGGCTGCAAAAATCAGGACTGCTGATTTTGTTTACACTTCATTCTCTGAAACAAAAGCTGTGATCAAGAATCATGACACTGGAGCTGTGAATAGCTTTATTCCCAGAACCATAATCTTATGTTTGTTTATTACACTTAATTTGCCCTTCCCCCCCTCAACAGCACATGAGCTTCACAGGCAGAAAAAACCAACTATCACTGAGATATGTAATGTGTTCAACAAATCCTCACATACTTTCAGTGGCCTGTATCGTTCAGCATTTTGATGGACAGCAACTGCATGTGCTATTGCTGCCTCCATGACACAGCTGCCTCTTCTCCAGTTGGAGCTGCTAGGTGCTGCCATCAATTCAAATGAACGATGCTAATGTACACAAGAGCTGGCCAAGTCAATTAGAAGAAAAGAGCATTGCTTAAATAATTCAATCTGCATAAACCACATTTTCTGAAATGGCAATACACCCACTTGTAGTTAATTATGACATCTACAGCAATTCCTTCATTGATTCGAAGGAGGACATCATACATTTAAGGTACTCAATCAATTGTTCTCCATTCAGTACATTTAACTGCTGCAGAACGCAGCTGTATTTTGTACAGCTATTTTGTTGTTCACAGCGAAACGGTCCTTTAAAAACACCTCAGACTCCAATTTATTTCAAATCATTAAAACAGAATCTTTTGAATGGACAATATGATGAAAGTCTGAGAGACACTTTTTTGAACTATCTGAATTCTAAACCTTCAATATTTGTTATAGCTTTTTATGCATTTGGTCTCTGAAAAGAAAGAAAAAGCTCACCACTGAATAAAGAGGAAAATGATTTTCAGATTTCAAACACTAAGTACATCAAGTTAAAAAAAAATCATTTATTTCAGTGCCTCTCATACCAATTGCTCACAAATGCACACAATTGTCTAACAAGGCTTTTCAATCCTCACACAGCTATTCTATATCTTTGAGGCATAAGTTGAAAGTGAAAAACTCTGACATAGCTGAGAGGAATACACAAATTCTGAAGCAGAACTAAAATAGCAAACTTCACTATTTTTCTTCACAACCCCTTCTAAAAACATATGCACAGTATACACAGTTTGCATTCAGCTATCCACACTACATACTGTTAGAGATCTATTACTGCTGAAGAGATGACACAACCTGTTTAACCCTCAGCTAACCTGGCCTTCTGTAGGAATCCCTGCTGCTGAGATAGATAATCCCATAGCACCTATGGTTTGCAAACAGCCCAAGGATACCATATTCTAACAGCCTTGGAGTACAGGGAGAAACATCACACAAGCTGAGAAGATTAAAGGCTCTGCCACTTCTCACTGTATTACCACTGGTTTCTCTATTGGAGGAGACAAAACGGTATGAAAAAAGCATACAAAAAGGAAAGGATGGAAAGGAATATTAAGCAAAAAAAGCTATGTAATCTCAAAAATACAAGCTCTGCATTCAGTACAGTGCAGCCAATGTTTCCAAACCCCAAAAGTCTCCAAAATGCTAGACCATTGCAACCTTCTCTGGGATCAGAAAGACAGTTAAATGGCATGCTTTGATATAATTGAATTCACATATTTACTCTGACTCTTTACAAACCCAAATATCCCAGCCACATCCATATTTCTCCAGAGACCTGCAACAACATGTTAAATTGTCACAATCCAACACTATTCATTCTGCCCCTCCAAGTTCTTGGACAGGTAATATTGCTGCTGTATGAGTTTAATATCAAATTCATCTGGTTCTTTGCCATTTACTTTTTGTTCTTTGCCATACATCCTGTTTCTTATTTCTCTCCTTTCATTTACCCTGTGACTCTTACTCATCTTTTTTTATCCATCCTCAGTCATGACTTTTTCTAGTGTTTTCTATTTAAGATATTTTTTAATGTAATCTTTCATGGTACTGCTGTCTCAGAATGATAGCTCTCCTTTCAGACCTCATTTATCATGTTACCATTTGGCAGTATTGCTTAACTACTGGTAAGAATTAATATTTTTCTTTATTATTATAAAAATCTGTCATGAACCTCTAGACTCCCCTGTATCGTGCAAAGTAAAATCATTATAAAAATTACCTACTCTAATACCAATAATTTGTCATCTATTGAGAATTTTCTTTCTAGATATAATAGTATTCTAGCTCATTAGCTTCATAATAAATATGGCAATTTTGCTGTCTCCTAGCCAAATATTTCTAATATTAATGACACAGTTTAGATTAAATGATTTACAAAGTTGTACATACAACCATTTCTATGTGCTTACGCAATGATATTAATTATAATAAAGTTTTTAACTCCAATCTTTCACTTCCAATTAGACTTTAATATTTCTGATGATCATTCTGTAACAGTTTGGGCTTTTTTAAAATTCACGATATAGTCTGACGTTAAACCATTATTGACTGGAAGGAAGAAGATGTGTGCCTGCAAGCACATTCACCCCTCAGCAGGCTGAAGCAGTAAGTTGCAATGCAGAAATAGGTTAAGAGCCTCTCTGAATTCACAGGGGGTGCCAGTAAAATATGTATCCTGTTTGCACAACAGTGGTACTTCAGGTGCTAACGCAGAACAAAATAAAAAGATACAGCTGCACTTAAGCTCAGGGAAGCAATTCCCTGCTGATTACAAGGGGGCTGGGTGGGATGCACAACAGCTCTCAGGCAGGAAAAAAACCTCTGCTGCATCCATACCCTGAACATCTCACATTCTGTGCCACACCAATGAGTCTGGGAAGGCCATCTTCTCCGCTAAGAGCTCTTGTCTTTCTTTGGAAGGTTAGAAGCCTCTTGTTCTACACACATAAGCTGACATTGTTTTAGCTCTTCCTTGCTTGTCAGCTCTTTGGAGTGCCAAGCTGGGAAAGCACCACTCACTGTCAACTGCTCTGTCCCTTTTCAGAGCAGTTGTGTGCAAACACAATGGCATCAACATACTTCCTTCTTCACAGTACACACAGGTACACTTCAGGGATTTTAAGATACTGGCTTCACAGTATAATACCTATAAAGCAATTACAGATTAACACAAAAAAATTATTTTTAATTTTTTTTTTTCTCCTGGTCTGATTCAAACACAGCTGAAACTAGGGCATTCCTCTTTGACCTCCTTAAAACTTGTCAGGAATCTCTACAGCTTTTCTTTCTTTGCTAAAAAGGTGTGAACCCTCCTACCAAAGAAGAGAGAATGGTCTGGAGCTGTTTGCTCACATAAAGATGGGGTTTGGTATGCAAGAATGAGCCCCTGAAAACTGTCATCTTTCAATCAAGAAAAACTGCTTTTACTTCTTTGCCAAATGTTTATGGCCATGAGTGTCACAGGAATGTGAAAAAAAGTCTGCAAAATCCTTAACAACCTTTTCTGCTAAAAAATAAAATTAAAAAAAGAAATTGTATTATTACATTCTGATTAAATTCCCCCAAATGGTCTTAAATCTTACAAAAGACTCCCACAAAATTAAAGCCTGCAAGAGCAGATCAAAACTCCAAGCAGCATTTGTCTCCAGTAACTATCCCATATATATTATCAACCATTGAACAAGACAGGGACAATTTCACTATATTCTGAAATTATTCTAGACTTTACTTGGCCCTCAACAGGGATGACTGAATTTACAGCATTTTGGATTCATTTTAATAAGTGGAAGTCTGTAGCACATTTTGCATATGAAGTGAAATTTAAAAATCACTAATAGGTGCAGATCATGAGCATTAAAATCTTAGCCTTCAGGCTCAGTATCCTCAGAAGGTTTTCCCTCCTGCCTGAACACCATGTGTTCACACTAGATCCAATTTTGCCATCTTTTATTTGTGTAGGTAGGGACAGTTTATTCAAGCCAATTATCTCAGCATGATTCATCATCATCATGCTCTAAAATAAAAGCAATCATGCTAGATTGGTTGCAATTAAAAAAGTATTTTTACATTTTGAGAAAAATTACCTGCTGAACTGAAAACTTTCCTTTAAACAAAACAGAAGAACCTGCTGAACTGGTATGCAACTTTTTTTCCTCTCCTGAAGCTCAAATGCATAGCCCCTACTCTATGCTTTCTGCTGGTTAAATATCTGTAAAAATGAAGTGAAAACTCTGGTCCATCCACTAAAGCAGTATAAAATTTTATTGACCCACTTTAATCAATAAAGCTAACCCTGTTTTGCAATATTACAAAGCAGTGCTCACACACTGCACTGCACTGAAGAAACTAGAGGAATCAGGATTCAGGGACCCATAAATCACTCCAGAGAAAGAAAAGGGAATAGCTTTCATCTGATGAGATTTTTGCCAGAGTCTCTCTCAATCGTGCACTTCCAACTGCTAGTTAAATATTGCCCAATTGATGCATTCAGACTCTGGCAGATTAAGAGAAGCAGGTTTATGGATGGAAACTCACCT
This sequence comes from Agapornis roseicollis, assembly GCA_002631895.1. NCBI lineage: Eukaryota > Metazoa > Chordata > Aves > Psittaciformes > Psittacidae > Agapornis > Agapornis roseicollis. The sequence goes on along the minus strand of NDXB01007386.1, from coordinate 48,559 downwards.
CAGCACTGATATCTACATTCCTATTTAAGTGTATGCTCATTGGTATCCAGTCTTCCCCATGTGAACTAGCAGCGTAATCCTCTGCGTCACACCCTGTGTTCCCATAACAGCAGCTTCTCAGCATAGTTGTGCCTGTCTGCAATCAGTGGTTGTCCTTTTGCCCCTTAGGAAAGCACCTGCTCACTTCTTTAGAATAGGAAGTGTTCAAATATTGCAGAAATAATCTAAAGACTTAACAGATTTCTACCAACCTTAGATAAGAGTGTTTAGAAACAATGATAAAGGCTAAGTAACTACAAAGTTAGGAATGGCCACTTTTAGAGGTTATGGTCATGGCAATACACTTCATGTTTATTCTTAGTGATTGGAAAGGAAATATAGAAAATAAAATGGAATATTTCAGTTGGAAGGGACCTAGAATGATCATTTAGTCCAACTGCCTAACCAATTGAGGGCTGATCAAAAGTTAAAACATGTTGTCAAACGTGTTGTCCACATGCTTCTTAAACACTAACAATCTTGGGTCATTGACCACCTCTCTAGGAAGCCTGTTCCAGGGTTTGACTACCCTCTCAGTGAAGAAACACTTCCTAATGTCCAGTCTAAACCTCTGCTCTTGCAGCTTTGAACCATTCCCACATGTTCTATTATAGGATGTCAGAACCAACTTACGTGTATATACATATACATACTCCTAGAAAAGCTAGTGGCTCACGGCTTGGACAGGAGCACTCTTTGCTGGGTCAGGAACTGGCTGGATGGCCGGGCCCAGAGAGTGATGTTGAATGGTGTTGCATCCAGCTGGCGGCCCGTCACCAGTGGTGTCCCTCAGGGGTCTGTGCTGAGACCGGTTTTGTTCAATGTTTTTATTGATGACATGGATGAGGGTATTGAGTCCTTCATCAGTAAGTTTGCAGATGACACTAAGCTGGGAGCTTGTGTTGATCATTTGGAAGGAAGGAGGGCTCTTCAGAGAGACCTGGATAGGTTGGAGAGATGGGCAGAGGCCAACAAGATGAAATTTAATAAGTCCAAGTGCCGAGTCCTGCATTTTGGCCACAAAAACCCTCTGCACTGTTACAAGCTGGGGACAGTGTGGCTGGACAGTGTACAGGCAGAAAGGGACTTGGGGGTATTGGTGGACTGCCAGCTGAACATGAGCCGGCTGTGTGCCCTGGTGGCCAAGAAGGTCAATGGCATTCTGGCCTGTATAGGAATGGTGTGGCCAGCAGAAACAAGGAGGTTATTCTTCCCCTGTACTCGGCGCTGGTGAGGCCGCACCTTGAGTACTGTGTCCAGTTCTGGGCCCCTCAGTTTAAGAAGGATGTGGAAATGATTGAGCGCATCCAAAGGAGGGCAACGAGGCTGGTGAGGGGCTTGGAGCACAAGCCCTATGAGGAGAGATTAAGAGAACTGGAGTTGTTTAGCCTGGAGAAAAGGAGACTTAAAGGTGACCTTATCACTCTCTACAACTTCTTGAAGGGAGGTTGTAGACAGGTGGGGGTTGGTCTCTTCCACCAGGCAGCAACAGACAGAATGAGAGGACACAGTCTCAAACTGCGCCAAGGAAGGTACAGGTTGGATACTAGGAAGAAGTTTTTCACAGAAAGAATAATAAAATATTGGAGCAATCTGCCCAGAGAGGTGGTGGAGTCACCATCCCTGGATGTGTTTAAAAAAAGACTGGATATAGAACTTGATGACATGGTTTAGTTGAGGTGTAGGGCATGGGTTGGACTTGATGATCTTAGAGGTCCCTTCCAACCTAGTGATTCTGTGATATATATGCATATGTAAATAGATACTTACTATAGGCAGCTCCCTGTTGGTGCAGACAAACACCTCTGCATTCTGCACAAAAAAAAAAAGACTTCAGAAGTGCAGAGAGGACCACAAACTTTAAGGCTGTAAACAGAATAACAAAAATCATTGCTTGAATTTCTCTTTGATTTACAGTGAAAGAAATTTGTAGAGGCACTTGGCAGAAGGAAACACAGACGGCAGCCTGTACAGGCTGAAAGGGGAGCCTCTGACTACAGAGCAGCAGTCAGTACGCAGCTTACACAGCAATGCAAACAGCAGTTTACATAAAATTTCCTAAGCAGCAAACATATTTATAGTCTGGACAATATGCTTCAAATGGGAACTGATGTTCTGGTTACAAAGAAATGAGACTTTCTCCAAACTGAACTACAGCTGCATCATTTTTAAATACCCAAAATGTTCAGATACCTGATGCTTTTTAAGTGTCACTCTATCTCTGATCTTTGAAGAACATGAAACTCATTATTGTTCCCACAGCTGATTCACTCTATTCGTCTCTTCTTCAAAAATCCTGTTTAGTAGCAGAGGTGAAATAACTTCTGAACAAGGATAAAAGCCCAAATTTTGAAGACTGATATATGCACACAAAGAAATCTACTGCTCTGTATCGCACAGAGGTGCTGCTCTGGCACTGTCCTGATACAGCACAGCAGGATGCTGCATCCAAGAGCATCCCCAGTGCATAAAGGCATCCACCCACAGTGTCACTGCTGCACAGCACACAAAAACACTTGTCCTGCTACACAGCGAAGAAGCATTTCAGCAGTGAATAAGGTAACAAACCTCTTCAATTTTTCTTCATGGCATTCACAGAGAGAACATCCAATTTTCTATATTGGCTTGCTCTTGACCATGCTAGTGGCAGAAAATGGACCTAGGGCATGTCTGCATGGCAGCTTGTGCCCTTTGCCTGTGCAAATTGCATAGCTGGAAACTCTGGGAGCACCCATTCAGAAGAACAAAGTAAGGCTAGCTCGGACCTGAAAGCTATATGGCCACATGAAAACAATTAGCACACTGAGGCCCTACCTCCAAAGGCTTCTTTCTCTCACCACACCATCATGTTACCAGAAACATGTTGATCCCATATCCCACATTGCAAATCCCTGCTCTCAAGTACTGGACATTGCCAGCTGTGACCCATCTCACTGTGACTAGACATCAGGAATTCAAGGTTCCTGATGAATATTATTAGCTTGTATCTGAATAGCATCCGTTGCAGGTATTTGGCAGAGTGGTTGGAACTAGATGATCTTAAGGTCCTTTCCAACCCTAACTATTCTATTATTCTATGATTCTATTTGAAACAGAAGCCAGTATTGACCAAATACATTATTTCAAATTATAGCTTTGAGACTACCCTAGGATTTTATATGATAAATAATTTGTAATATCCTTATTTGCTATTTATATTATTTGCACAGTTTTCAAATTCAAAAGTGATCTAAGGAGAAATAAGTCAAATGAAAATAAATGCCACAAGTATGACTCTAAAAGCAGTAGCTAAAGCAGAACTCTAAGGAGACAGAGGTCTTCAGTTTTTCCTACTTGCCATCATCAGGGGAGGTAAAACAGGAAAACACTGAAGAAATCTCATTTTTTCACTCCTGGGACAAGGTCTAACTTGCAGTACCTTTTTGCTATACCAGATGAGGTTAGGCTGACCTTGGTTTTACATCCTTCATGAAAAAGAGCATGATATATGTCCTGATAATGAAGACTTCTTTTACCCACATAAAGAACCATAAAGGAGTGTACTTGTTAAAGCCCTGCTGCAGGCTGAGTGAGCACACACAAGCACTCTGATCTTCACCAGAGCACTGTACAGGACCACAGCACAGGAGAAGCATGCCGAAGAAGAATTTCTTGATTGATCCCTTTGGATTTCTCTTTTCCTCCCCCAGATTGAGCAAGAAAACAAAACAAAAAAAAAAATACCAAACAGCTTAAAAATTAATGCTCCTCTTCCCCTCATCCCACTTTCACCTTGTTTGTTCTTTTGAAAAAAAACAAAGCTACTTCATTATTTACTGTCACCTTAAATTTTTTATTGTAGTCAAAGTCAGATGCACTGCATTAAAAGATAACACCTTCCATTATCCAACAATAAAGTTAATAGCAAGAACATTGCCATGTGTCAGATTCATGTGTAAGCATATGGACACACTTGGGTTCCTGAGATGAACCCTCTGCCAGAGCAAAGGCTGAGCTTGTCAAATGAATTATGGAGGCAGTAACCGCAAATTAACATGAATTACATGCAGTTATCAGAAGGAAACTTTCTAATTTTTCCCCCTCAAAGCCTCTAGAGCAAAAGTGGGAAAGGCTGCAGAATTCGTACCTCCCAAGAAGGAAACACCAGCACATGCTGCTGAAAGACAGAAACAGCTGAAAAGAAGAAAGATGCTTCTCATGAAGAGACAGATGAAAGAGGAAAACATACTCCAAGACTAGAATTAGTGAGCAGTATTATACAAAAGGACTGACACATGTCAGCTTTGGGTATCATGCCGAGCCAAGCTCAGTTACAGCTTCTGACTCCCCCTGAAAGTGCAAAGCCAGCACTTTTTTATAACAGAATTACAGTTCTTGAAGAATGATGCTTATCCATTGCCATCTCCAGCCTTACCCATGCTTGCCTTCTCCCATAGGCCATAAGAGAAAACAGAGGTGTAAGAGCTGAGTTCACCAAGAACAGAGATGCTTCCTAGCATCAGCGTGGGAGTGGCTGAATCTGCAAATAAATTAAGATTGTTTTATCTGCTTTCAATGGTATTACTGAGTTTGTGAGATTCATCATTTCTGACTACCACTTTAAAAATAAGCATTGAAAATTTGTTAGTAAAGATTAAAGACCATATGGTTTTATTATAATTATTATTCTTACCCTGGTATTCACATTTCCCCAAAGGTGCTTAGAATAACAAGCAAAAATCATCTGCTTCCCAAACTACTCATCATTACAAAATCAGGTTTACAAACGAAAAGTGCTTAGAAGCAATTCCCCTCTATAAATAAAAATATGATTTTATTTTTTTCCCTGTCCTATGGATGTTCCTGGGGACACTCAGAGAACATATGGACATTTTTCACAGTAATAAATCCCCCACCACCACCCAGTTTTGTTAGAACAATTTCTTCTAGGTGAACTTCCTAGAACTACCCTCAGAGTCTCATGGGAGTTTTCTGTTCCAGTCTGATAAATGCTCTCTGAATTTTTATTTATTTCTTCCAATGAGACTCCATGTCTTTCCCACATCACATCATACACAATTTGCTCTATATTACACTGGCTGGTTTTTTCTGCTCAATTCCATTGGCATAAAATCTGTCACCTTGGAAGAAGTTGGAAGGCAATGGTCCTATCCAGGGGATTGCACTCCTTCACAGAGATTCTCTCCTCTGGGGCACCTTTTCAAAGTCCACAGACCTGGATGCCCAAACATGATATGATCAGTGTAGACATCTAAGACCTGGCATTATAGTAATTGCCATTTCTGTCACCATATCTGCAGGGTTTCCTCTCTGTTATCTCAAAAAAGCTTAAAATGTCTAAAACTGTAGGACTGTAAACAAAAACTAAAAAATAAAAATTTAATAATAAGAAAAGCAATAATAATAATAATAACCTGTGCATCTCCAGGCACAGAGATTTCTCTTTATTGGGCTGTTGAAAACAATTCAAGATTACACTGCAGTCTTCAATATTAATAGTAAAACCTCAAGAGTAACTTTTCCTTACCCTTTTCAGTTGGGCATCTTGTTTTTTCTGCAAGAAAAAGAACTTTGAAAAACTCTGGCTGAAAGAGGAAGCTGCATCCCTGGCAGCTCAAATCCTGCAGCTCTAACTCTTCCCACAACTGCACTTTTCAAAATTACCTTGTCTCGTCACTGTGGATAATCAAGGATCACAAGTAAGTAGCACACACCGTGGTTGTCAAAAAACTGAATTCAAGCAGCCCCTTCTCTGCAACCAAGCATATTGTTAGCTCTTTCATGAACTACTGCTCTCAGCTTCATCTCCTTTTTTTTCCAGCACCTTTCCTAAAAATTCCTCACCCTAAGCTATCTGCAGTTTGTGCCACTATTGCTTCAACCTAAAATTTACCACAGAAAATCTGAAGTTATTATCACATTTTCTTAATATAATTAAGGAGAAAAAAAATCTGTAAATATTAATCCCTGTTGTATCTGACATGTCTTAAATAATATCACCAAAACAATACCTAAGAGATAAGTGCATTTAAAAGTCTTATAGAAAGAAAAAGTATTTGATCTTCTTTCTTTTAAATGAAATCTGTTCACTGATAACAGGGTGAATAAATTGCTAGGAACAATCACAGCAGCTACCATTACACATATCACACATATTTCTGTTACAAAGAAAAATATGGCATTTCCTGGACCTGTTCCCACCTAATCCTAGATTTTATGCAAAACTTGACCCAAAACTTATTGATCATTTAAGTACCAAACCTCACTTTTTTCCAAGCCATTGCTTTGCTCAGTGTTCCCATGATTCAGAAGCTGTATTTAATTTTACATTACCTGTATATTAACCTTGCAACCATAATTTCCCCTGGACAGAGTACTCCTTTTAGCAAAGTGTCCCCTATCACCATACTCTCTCCCTACCAAGTTGTCTCTTGCTTTTCCCAGCAAGAAAATATTTTCCTTAATTTGAAAGTTAATTATAGGAGTTCCTTAAAACTTACACCTGCTTTAATTTATTGACTGTTACTTTTACAGTTACATTAAGAGAAAAAAAAAGTACAGTGGTGGTTGCATTTAAACTAATCTTCATTGCACAAGACAGAAGACAGGCTCCTACGTATACAAATGTTAATAACCTGTTTTTTGCATTTTATTTCCAGCTATTATTGGATATGAGCACAGATTTAGCAATCTAGATTTTGGGTTTTGGGCTTTTTGGGTTTTTTTTAAGGAAATAAATTTTTCTTTCTATAAATACAAATCTAATAAATGCAAACTATAAATTAATTCGAATTTAAAGCCTTTAAACAAAGAGGAGATTCAGAGCAGCCCTGCAGAGAAAGACTTGGGGATGGTGGTCAATGAGAAAATGAACGTGAGCCAGCTTCAGTGTGCACTTGCAGCCCAGAAAGCCAACCATATCCTGGGCTGCATCAAAAGGAGTGTGACCAGCTGGTCGAGGGAGGTGATCCTGCCCCTCTACTCTGCTCTCATGAGACCTCACCTGGAGCATTGTGTGCAGTTCTGGTGTCCTCAACATAAAAAGGACATGGAGCTGTTGGAACAAGTCCAGAGGAGGGTCACGAGGATGATCAGGGGGCTGGAGCAGCTTCTGTACGAAGACAGGCTGGGAGAGTTGGGTCTGTTCAGCCTGGAGAAGAGAAGGCTGTGTGAAGACCTCGTAGCAGCCTTTCAGTATCTGAAGGGGGCCTATAGGGATGCTGGGGAGGGACTCTTCATTAAGGACTGTAGTGACAGGACAAGGGGTAACGGGTTCAAACTTAAACAGGAGAGGTTTAGATTTGATATAAGGAAGAAATTCTTTCCTGTTAGGGTGGTGAGGGACTGGAATAGGTCACCCAAGGAAGTTGTGAGTGCTCCATCCCTGACAATGTTCAAGGCCAGGTTGGATGAAACCTTGGGTGGCATGGTTTAGTGTGAGGTGTCCCTGCTTATGGCAGGGGAGTTGGAACTAGATGATCTTAAGGTCCTTTCCAACCCTGACTATTCTATGATTCTATGATCTGAATTCACTTCTTTCCTGACTTTAACAGCATGGACAAGGATAACTTCTCCCAGTTTTTCAGTGGCTGCAAATACATTCACTGCAAGTATACCATCAGTAAAGTCCCTGGCAGATTGGCGACACTAGGAGGTACATCCCTGCCTGGTAAGGTCTAGTTGTGTACCTGGTGTTCACATTTTTGTCTATCTCCTTTTTGAACATGTCAGAGCAATAACCCTCCACAGCCTCCTGCAACAGCAACTGTGATGTTCACTTTGTGCACTGGTGCTGTTTTAAACCTTATCCTAATGATTTTATTGCATTTATTGCTCCCAGATTCTTAAGAGCAGTTAGGTGAAAAGCAGACTGTGCATCATTGCCTGGACGACCAAAATATTTGCTACAATAATGACAAATCACAGCAATTAGTTAGCACAGATTCCAGCAATGCTTCACAATGTGACTGGATAAGGTTGTTAATTTGTTTCAGGCACTACCTGACCTCTGCCTACCCACCCCCTGTTTCAGGAGAATTACATTTAAAACCACCATAATTGCCTGGATGACATGAGCTTCTCATTTGAAATCAATTCTTTCAATTTCCCCTTCCGTGTTTCTAATATTGTTTCTAAAGTATCATGACAATTTAAAATAATTATATTTTAATTAGCACTGATTTTCAGTGGAAGTCGTGCATATCCACTTAACAACTTCCACATTAATACCCAAATAAGTTCACTGTGATTATCTGGAGACTCAAAAGCAGAACTGAGATACCGGTATAATCTTTGTTGAGCTCTTCATAAAGAGATTTCTAATAGGATCTATAAGCAGCACATACATATCCAGAGCCACAGAAATAAGCAAAATTAACACAGATGACAAAAACCCCAAGCATATGAACTAGAATTCAGCATTATCTAACAATTGCTTACTTAATCTTTTTAGTAAGGAATAACAGTGCTTTACAGGGTTACAACGTACAAATAAATATTTCAGCTTTTTTATTTTTTTTTTTTTTCACACATACTCCAGAGCCTTTTGGATTTGACCTTGTGTATTACCCATTAGCACCCAAACACCCAGCAAGGTTACGACTCTTACCTTCATGAGCAAAGCAGAGCTGGGACAAGCAGAGTGAGTTAGCACCGCAAACCGGGGCCTTGGATGACTAGAGTCTTGGAATAGAAATCAGCTTTGCTTCAGCTTAGGACAAATAATGTATTGCCAGATTTTCTGAATATCACTCTGAAAAATTATGAAATAGTCTTTGTAATTTTTTCCCTCCCTCCTGCACAGTGCACTAAGTCCCCTCTCTACCCAAGCATGGCAGTGATTTCCAGCAGCAGCCTCAGATCCTTGAAGATCAGGATTTCCAGCCCTAAACCCCACTGCAGCTAATGCTGTTCTGCTCCTTTGAAGTGTCTCTAACGAGGGATACAAAAGCTTTTTTAGCATCTCCTTTACAAGTTAGTTGAATATAGCTCTATTCATTTCACAGATGCAGAGTTACAGTCACGGACATTCACTGGGAATGAAAGTCAAATGTCCTAATTAGCCACATAGTCTACTAATCACTTCATTACCTTCATTTCCTGAAGCCAAAACAATTTAAGTCTGGGGGGTTTTGTACACAGCAGGATATTAGCTCAAATTAGGATATATAGTTAAAAAAGAAGCACATTCATTTCCTTAGAAAAGCTTTTTGTTTTGAACACAATGGCATAAAAAAACCCAACCAAACCAACAAACAACTCAAACCACAGCTAAGTAATGGTGGTACATGGCCCACATACCTGCATACTTTTTTTTGACAGCACAAATTACGGAAGTGCTTATGCTCCCAAAGGAAGAACAGTCATGTTGCTCCTAGACTAAAATTTTCTGTGAGCAATACATTTTGCAGAAACAGAGCAGAGCTTTAGAAAGTGGATTTTTAAATGGTATAGCACTACTCTTAAAGGAAATATTACTGACAACAGCATGCAAATGTTTGGTATAGTGTTTGGCACAAAGTGAGAACATATGGTATTTAATGCAAGCAAATTAAACAGCTCTATGCTACAGTCAACTGGAGATGCATGCCACTGTAGCAATCCTAAAGCTGGTATAAACCATTTCCCTCAAGATTTGCACCTGTATGAATTTGACTGAACATATGCACAGTTCAAGCAACTATGCATTGTTAAAATTCATCCAAGCTTTCCAAATGCATACAAATGATGGATTCTAGCTAAAATATACAGGGAAGTATTTCAGTTTTTCCATTTCTGTTCCTAAACTCAAGCTGATGATATGTGAGCTCATAGTGGCCATCTGCACATCTGATTAATTGTCTTCTCTTCCATCATCATTGGGTTTTCCTATTCTTTATTTAATCTTAGTTGAATGGGTTTAAATTAATCTCATTCAAATGCATCAGCAACTATTTAAAGACCAGAATTAAATATCCAAAACCATATGCTGCCTAAGAAATTCTAGAACCTCCCCAACCATGGTGAGTTATGTCTCATTGACAAAGTCAAGGTTGCTCAATACCACCCTGAGTTACCAGGATGATCCAAACCCGTCAAAACCTCTTATGTGTTTAAGCAATTCAGTCTTGCGCATCACAGCTGGGTAAGATTTTCCACCCCCAAAACAGAACCCAAACTCTAAGCATGGGTTAATTTGGATTGATCACAGACCAGCTTTCACCTTTCAACAGCATCACCATGCTGCAGGCTTCACTTCTTTCCCCACTAAAACAGAGGCATTCTTTATCCTGTAAGTTTAACTCCCTGGATTTCCTTCAGCTTGCTATTCCAAATCTGCTTTGCTAAAATCTGCCATGCAGTGCAAATAACCCAAGCTAAATTTCCTGTGTAATAATATTATAATCGCTGAACCTTCAGTTTCACCATGTTCATCAGATTTGGCTCCTTTTCTCAGATGAAACCCCCCCAAAAAAATTCTCTCTTCACATCAGCTGCTCAATAGACTGTTCAGGGAGATAATTTTGTTTCACCTCTAGAAACACTTCAAGCTATTTTGAAAGCATTCTTGCAGTCATTGCCGATAAAGTAAACTAACCAAAATCAGTGCTTCTAACTTCTTCCACAAAATTCTAACATCTATATTGACTAACATTTTCTCCTCCCTTGCCCTACCCTACAGACCTATAAATATTTAGCCCATTTGCGGAATTTTACTTTACAATATTCCTCTTAACTCATCCTTGATGTAACAAGCTGTTACATATACAGCACATAGAGAAATGATCTTTTTTTATTATATATTAGAGAAATTTTTTTGTATCTTCACGTATCTCATTACATGAGTCCTACGGAAATGAAGGATTTCTATACTTTAAAATTGCTGGGAGTCAGTAATAGTATTAAAATAGGATATTATGCACTATAGTCTCACAATCAATGTCAAAATGTTTCAGCTATTTTCATGCTAAATTTCATATCTATAGAAACACTGCAGCTAAATTTGGTATGAATTGTAGATTCTTCTAGTAATACAGATCAGCATTAAAGACTCCAAATTAGTTACTTAGAATTTAGGTGTCTGAACTGATTTACGAGATATCTTAGCTATAATTGTCTTAATCTCTGCGCAGTAACTTTCTCTCCTACAAAAAGAATTGCCTTTATAGCTATAACATGAATTATCACTTGAAGTCTCCAAAGTCCTCACCAAAAAAAAAGAAACACCATCCCCCACACACACACACACGTTCTACACTTTGTCTGATTAATGAATTAACCGCTTTTGGGAGCAAAGAAAATGAAACATTTTCTAACAAACATGAATGGGAAAGCTTGGGAAGCACGGCAAAGTGAAGGGATAGAACTACACTTCCTTATTATCTTCATGTTAAAGAAGGAAGATTCATAACAACCAATATTTTAATCAATCTGGCCTCAAAACCTCTAAATGAAAAGTTTCGCTGGATACAAATTCTATGGAAGTTGAGCTATTTCCATTTACAAGTTCATGCTAGACATAGTCTCAGCTGCAGATGATGATTAGCATAATGAATAGGACACAAGGTTCTCTACTCATGCAAGTTTGGCAAATTCTTCCCCTCCATTGGAAGAAAAGCAGCTTCCCAAGGACATCCTAGTACAGGTTACAAGTGTGTCTGTCTTGGCCATTGAGAATTCATCTGTGCAAGCTGGCCTGACAATGTTTGCCAGAGCAATGGGAAGAGGATATAACACGATTTTGTCATTTAATGTACCTACTGATACCTAGTATAAAGAGATTCCCTGTAATAAATATGTATTTCTTTTTTATGATTTTTCTTCATGGTCCAATATTTTTTTTTACTGTGTCTAGTCTATTTTAGCATTAAGGACTAACTTAAGATAGACTAATCAAGTTGTAAAGAGCTAACACTTAGTCAAGTACCAGCCCTTTATTAAACAGCAGAAATTAATTCTAATGGAGAATTCATCACTCAGAGCATCCTGAGCAATCCTAAACATCACTGATAGTGAGTGTAGGAGAACGCAGCTTATTCACACATTTTAAAGTGGGACAGTTCACATCAGGTTATGCTGTGATAAACAAATGTGTTGGCAAGTAAAAGGCCCGGTTCAGTCTAGAATTTTTCTAAAGCTTAGCCTGCCTGAGAATTGAACAGGGTCTCACTTTTGATGACAAATGACATTATTCAAGCTTGCCATGAACAGCCAGCTCAGTGGTCAATTAAGAGCAGGCCAACCCACTTTTTATGTTGCTTTAAAATATTATTGAATTACTGCATCCAGAAATAGAAGTTGCTCGCTGCACAATGTCACAACACGTACCTGTAAGATGCATAGCAAAACATAAGAAATACATTCAAATGCCCTCAAAATTAAAACGCATAAAAATCATGTATTCAGTCTAAACACATGCCTTGAAAAACACAGCACAGACAGATCCAAGGTTTTCATGTGTAGAAGTGAAACTCAGTAGTTTCAGCCCTTCCTTTTACAGGTTAATTTATATTGCAAGATTTTTAAGACTCCTAGGAGAGCACAGGGGAGAGTAGATAAGCATGGCAGCTCTGGTCCATCCTGGGGGAACTTCGGTTTTTCCATTATTGTTGTTGTCTTCTCTCACCTGATTTAATCAACAGGCATATTCTATGTTGACAGTCAGCACCTCTGTGTCAGAACTAGCAATAAATCAAATCAGCAATATAAATATGCTGAAGACTACACAACTCTGCCCAGCTTTTTGTTGCCAAGATAAAAAAAAAAAACAAAAAAACCAGCAGTGAAAGCTGAGGTACTTCAGCTTGCCAAAGGCACTGTATCAGCAATGCAAGTCCTGTGGAATGGAATCAGCAAGACTTGAACAAAATAAAAAACTGAATAGTTGGAGATTAGAAAGAAAAAAAAGACATCTTGCTAATTTACAGGTTTATCAACTGTTCTGCAAATGGTGGGGTGTAAGAGTAGAAGCTTCCAGGACAGGAAAAGACACCTGGGAAAACAAAGCACCAAACTCAAAAGATTTAGAAAAAAAAAATAGGTAACTTTCATACTGGCACAAAGATTGCTATTAATTATGAGTATATTTAAATAAAGTAACATCTTTGTGTAACATTATCATGACCTATCTCTATATGGACAGTCAGACATTACACCCTGAGACAAAGAAAGAAAGCTCAATATAGAAAAAGTTTCAACATGCTTTTTCTGTGATAAGCAACAGTATATTCTACAGACTCTTTTTTGTTGTTGTCGTAAGTCATATTAGTGTAAAGTCTCTAAGAATCCCCATTCCCTACTTGAAAACTTTCTACTGATACTTCTTGTCACTCAATAAACAACATTTTATGAAGGATCAGCAATCTTGACTAAAACAGAAAAATGCATTTTGAATTGTAATCCAAATTGTAAGAAATTATTCTGAAATTTGCATCTCTGCAGAACAGCATCACCACATGCAGAGAAAGACTGCATCCAAGCAGAAATGGGAAAAAGGCACAAATTGTTAAACATAAGAGCTGCTTTCATATCTTGAAGTTATTTAGGGTCAAATTTTATTTGCCTTTTCTCACGTGAGGTATTTCTGTAGCAGTTCATATGGATTAGTTATTTGATGGAAACCACCAATCAAGTTAATTACTGAAAGTACATTTCTCTAAGCCTATGCCAATGACTGCTGGACGGAGCCCCAGGTGAGGGTGACATAACCTCAGCAGAAGCCCAAACAAGCTAAGCAGCAACAGCGACAAAGCTTTGCTTTCAGATGATCTTGTTAACTGGAGGGCAATGACAGCACAGCGCATTTCCCTCCATTAAATTTAGAATTATGTAAATTTGTTGTTGCTGGGGGTAGGGGGAGGAGAAAAGAATATAATCAGACAGAAAAGCAACACAGCTTACTAACAAATCTTGTATAAAACTATATGGTTTTGCAAATATTTTATGTAATTTAGGTTTTGAGTTTATACAAAAGTATATCTCCATCCCCCAGGACTATTCATTGTATGTGTTATTTTTAAAATTACTGTTACTATTCACCTAATAAGACACCTACACATTCAGCTAATGCAAGAAGCCTGGTGACATAAGATTACAACATTAGCATACAAGGCTTCTCATGTATAATTTATAGGTACTGTGTTTTAAACTATTTTTCCCCTTCTTGGATGCTAGACATAGTGTTTAATTTCAGCTAATCCTTTCATCTTTTTCAATCTAGATTGTGAAGGTCAAACCAAATGCAATATTTGTTATATAACCCGAACCAAGGTCAGCCTTTGAATTTTATGATCAAAATTTCCCTTAGGAAGATAAAGTAGGAGGTAGCAATCAGTTCACCTCCCAAAACTAGCCTTAACTAATTTCTGAAACCTTCCATACTAAAATGCCTATGTTGAAAAAGAAACAACACTTGTACCATATTTTTTTACCGGCTCAAGGCCAAAGATGAAGAAATTGCGCAGCAAGCATGCTGGAGGGACTTTCCCTTTAAACTTTATCCTGTATGATTTGAAACAGGGGCTATAAAACTAGTCCTTTTGCCTTTTCTTGATTGCTTTTCCACCAAAGATAGATTGATAAACTTATGGACCACACATAACAATATATTTGTAACAGTACTTCGTGTATAAATTCAATGTTAGAGATTATAGTGGTTTCTTCAGAGGAAGAAGCATCCTCCCTGTGTATGTTCTCCCACTTAGAGCTTACAAAGTTTGAGAGGTGAAGGATCAGAGTACTTGACATTTGAAAATTTCACTCTAATTGCTGCTTTCAGTTCATAGCCTGCAGCTACAGATATATGCATGGGCAAGGGAAAGGAAGCCACCCCTTCTGTGGCTCATGCCCACCTGCAATCCCAGCAGCTTGCACCAAACTGTGCACTAAAGGAAGTGGCAGTGGTGCTGCTTGGGGATGTAACATCTCGTACCTCAAACTTACATTTGTCTGTGCCAAGCTGCTCTTTGCTTTGCAATTAGATCATCTTTCCCACACAACTGCAATGCCTGCATTAAAACAGAAGAGCTTCCACAGGCATGTTCATCCTGAAGAGCAGTTCCTCAGTCATCCCCTGCACATGTGGCTTGGTCATGCCCACCATGCCCTCTGGCATTAAAATTCTTCAAGTTTCTGCAAGCACAGTTTACAAGCTACTATCTGACAACAAAAGCTAGCACTCTAGCTATTCCTTTTTTCTCTTAAAACACAGTCTAAAGGAATAGATTCAGATATTTAGCACAGGCAAGCCTGGGGGAGTCCTAAAAACTCAAGCCTCTGTGCCATATTTCCAGCCCTCCTGCATTTTGCTGTCCCTTAAAACTCTTTAACATCAGTCATAAAAGGAAAGTTTTTGCCAAGTTCCTTGCCTATTGAATACATAAACCATCACACATTCACTTTTGACAGACATATAATTAGAAAAAGAATGCATTAATCAAGTGATATATTAGCAGTAAACAGAGGATTTCATGCCTTTTTTCCCCACCCCAATGAGCACCAGATGCATAGTTACTTTTTCGTATTATCTTAAGCCAGTATTTTCCATGTCTTAGGCTCAAACCATAAATAACAGAGTAAAGATTATTTCACATTTTTTGCATCAAGATCAAAATATTTCAGACTTATAACCGGGAGAAAAAGTGAGAGAAACCTTTATCAATTCCAGTAAAGCTTTTCTGCAATATTTTTGTTTAAACCTAAGTACAGTATAAATAACATATAAGCATCCCAAGAATGTCCATGTGGAAAAATTAAAAAGAGGAGGTGACTGGTTTTTGTTGTTGTTTTGTTTGGTTTTCGTGGGTTTTGTTAGTTTTAGGTTGGGGTTTTTTTTCTTTTTGTTTTTGTGAGGGTGTTTTTGCGAGGGTGTTTTTGCGTTTTGGTTTGGTTTGTTTTTTTGTTTGGGTTTCTTTGTTTATTTGTGGTATTTTAAAGGTTCTTAAGGGAACATTTGTATAAACTTTCATTAGACATGATGTAGGAGGACTGGAAGAACTTATATATTTGGAAAGACACCTTGCATATCTGCCAATGAATAAAACATTGCCATTTGTGTGCACATTAAATCATGTAGCATGACTAATCTTGGAATATTTACTGGCTTTTTTAAATTTCAGAAAATTAGTGGATTAGCTCAATCCACCATTAATAAAAAAAAAGATTGTCACCTTAAAACTTGGTTAGAAAGAAATAAAACAACATAGAGGCTTATGAAAACTACTCCTGTTGGTTGCCCAGTCCCTGACAGTAAGAGAGATGTCTGTAAACTTGGCGGCTGCATTCTATTAGACCCTTTTTTGCACTTTTACCACTATTTTTGTTGAAAAAAAAAAAATAATCAGCTTTTCTTCCAACACTATTTTTAAAAAAAAAAAAAATGAAAAAAACAAACTACTTAATAAGAACAAGAAATAAAAATGGAAACATCACAGCCACTTACTCTGCATTCTCCCTAGGAAGCAGGGAAATCACACCTCGGGTACTACTGCAAATATTGCAGTTTAGTTACCAAGCAACCCCCTTATCCTTTCATATCCATGTTCAAGTAGCTATAAAATCACTCATTCAGAGGACCCAGAAAACAAAAACAAGTTCTATCTACAGCATCCTGTTTTGTTAAGCAAAGTGTGAGAGAAGCAAAATCTAAACCCCAACCAAGGCTTCCTGAATGTAAACAAATGGAAATCACAACATTAGCTTCAGGACGTCAAAGCTGCTTTTTTCTCATCACACAAAGAAGTGGAGCACTACTGAAATTAGTGCTTTCCAAAACACACTTCAGGAAGTGAGACTTCAAGCACCAGCACCCAGTGTGACCCATCTCCTCTCCAGTGCACCAAGTCATCTTGATGGACTTTGAAATACCATTTTCTCTAGACTGTGGGATATGAATTATAGGAAAAATCAGCAATAGTGATCAAAGATGGCTGACCTAGATGGCAAACAGCCAAACATTTGCATGGGTGTTTCTAATGATTCAGATAAACTTGATCACAAACACAATATTTAAGCATCACATATCCCAAAAATTAGTTGGGTGGCGTGTAGTGTTTTTTGTTTTGTTAATATAAGAAGTGAACAGAAGTAAATTACATCAGTCCAAATAAAGTATGATGTGAAATCAAGTACTGCATTTTTAATCCTGTAGCTCATTTTTATTCAGACATCTGACATCTGTTATGAGAACTGAACACCTAAGCACCACAAATTTTAGCGAACTATTTGCATATTTCTCAATTATTTCCCATTTTCTGTAGTATGTATTCCACAAATATAAATAACTTGTGTACATAAACTTTCGCATGCATAGATGTATACACACATATGTACACATATGCATACAAATATGGATATAAAAAGGTCAATATTAACTCTCTTCCCCTTCTAACACTTTCAAAATTGAAACATCTTATTTGGACATTTGACATTTTTGGAACAGAAACCCATAAGGGTTTTTAATCATAAAAAAAAAAATATATCCAGTTTGAATCAAATGTTGGGCTTTACCCAGTATATTCAGTTTTCTGTCCAGACAGATAAGGAAAAAAATACCCAAAGATGTTCTTATTTAAAACCAATTACTGAGGTAATAATGAATATTTAATTCCTTCCTTTTTGGTTGCTCTGTGAGGGTTTAACCAGAGTCAACCAAGGCTTACATAGTCTTACCGTTATATTCTGTTATAGCTTATAATGGTCTTATTGTTATCTACAGTTGCCTTTCTTTGAAACCTTGGTCATGAGGGTTTTTTTTCCACTATCCCCTTGAAATCTCCTTTCAGACAGAGAACTGCAGTTTGGAGTGGCACAGCTGCAGGTGGGTTGGTGTGGGCATCCTCTCTGGAAACAGCATCCCTGGAGAGACAGCTCTTTACTGTACACAGATAAAGCAAATAATAACTAAGAAGAACACACCACTACACAACGAACCAAAGCCACAGAGAAAAGTAAATAAAAATAAAAGAACAAAAATAGAAAAATATTTTCATATGAGGAAGACTTTTATCAAAACCATAACTTACTACAGACTAGAGACAACATGGGGAATACAAGAACTTCAGAGAGTAAATTATTTTATAGTATTTCTGAAAGTCTCTGATTGAAAGATTTGTTTTTCTTTCACCTTTTCTAAAGACAGAATCTTTTAAACTATAATCAGCCTTTGCCACTGTGCTGGTCCATAATACTGTCTTTCACTAATATTATTTTTCTTTCTCCCTGTCTTGCCTTGCTTTTCATATGTTACCTTCTCCAAGATAATAAGGATATACCTCCTGAAGGTCTTTTTCCGTTGTTTTTCAAACATATAGATTTTAGCAAAATGCTGGTATGGGAAAATAATTGCATGAGATTGATCAGGGATAAAAGACATGCAGAGAGCCAAAGACCGGGGGAATGTTTTATTATGCCTTCTTCGCCTGGGGAGCTGCAGGCATCAGGAGAAACGTTTACTACAAACCATGAAATGCAAGTTGGGTGGAGAGTTAAATATTTATTGGGAAGATTTTTCCTGAAGATTAAGAAATCTTTGGTTTCCTTGCAAAAACCCAGCCTTTGTGATCCAAGGCTTGAGTCTGAGGAGTACAAACCTAAAATTACCAACAGAAGACAGAGTGCAAACAAGTGTCTCTTTGCTCTGACCTTCATCAGGGAGCTACCAGCTGAGGCCCAGGTTTCACATCTGGCCAAAGCCCTCTTGTTCATTTACAGATTTGCTCAAACAACACACAAACTCCAGGTTTTAGCTGCAGATTGAACTGGTCATAAAGGATGACTGTGTCATCTATAACATGTTGTCAACAGGTTCATACAGTTAAGCACAAATAAAAGCTTGAGAAATGGATCTAGGGTACAATTGTTCATGAGAAGGCAGATAGCAAACGCCTGCATAAATACTTCTACTTTTTTATATATATATATATATATATACACACATATGTCCGTGTATGATGAAATAAAGATAAGATGTCTAAGACAAATATTCATACATATATATATAAATGTTTATATATATGAGTTTTCAGGAAGTTTGAAGTCTCATGTTTTCTGCTCGCAAGCACTCCCCATTTTAAAGTTCTTAAGAAACCAGGTCATACCAGTACATTCTTCTTCCTCTCCAGTTCCTTCTGCACTTAGGTTGTAAACCAGGACCCTCTCTAACCCAAAATAATCAATAGCTTCACACTGATTTTGACTACTTGCACTTTCTGTACATGCAATCCACTCATAATAAGCATTTTAGCTACCTTTTTTTTTTATTATTTTTATTTTTATTTTTAGAAAACATATACAGGCCAGTTCAAATCATTTAAATGCTCACTTATCTATACAAAAACCTACTGTCCTTGGTCAGGCTAAACAGCTAAATCCTGACCACAGATTAAGGTTTTTCAGCTTCTATAATACCACACCACAGTCATTTGATTTGTAAGTCCCAGCCCCAGAAAAGAGAGATGAAGATGAGACCTGGAGGAGTCTCATGTCCTTCAAATCTTGATGTTCAGGGTAGATAATCATATGTAGCCTCCCCCATACCCACACATTTCATACCTTCTGTCTTCCATTAAGCAAAGATCTACTATAGCAGACTTTCAAAGCCATAGGCACTCTTGGTAACTCCAAAGTCTAGGTAGTTTCTACCTAGGGAGCAAAACACTAAAGGTTTTATATGCTATCATGTGCTTAGAGTGTCCCTTTACTGTTACAGAACTAAGCATCACCCTTACATCTTCTGCAACTCAGAAACGCAACATTTCCTATTGGCTCACTACCACCACCTGTCTACCATAGTCTGAATTATTATTTTTTTTTCTCCCTTTTCCTGCTTCTTTGGGTTGGTTTTGCTTTCTGCCATCTCTGTAACCACCGAACAAGTTCCAGTCTTCAGTATTTCTGTGTCAAAACTTACATATGACTGATCTTCAACAGTCAAAACCCAGTTTTCAGAATTTGCACATTTTTATGCTCCTAGGTATTTTTTTATTACCGTTCAGGTCTGGTTTATTAGAAGAAACATTTCAAGCAGAAAATCCTAAGTGCACCAATTTTTTTTTACCTTTTAACTTGATATATTTTAATTTGAAAAGGAGTTACCAGTGTTATTGGGAAGTCCCATGAACTCAAAGCCCAATGCAGGCAAGCATTTTTATAAAACTCCCTTCTTCCTCCCTTACACCTATTCATATTGGTTACATTCAAAATACTTTCCCTAGCTAAAAAAA
>NDXB01007385.1:23673-41664 GCA_002631895.1 Agapornis roseicollis | reverse complement strand
TTAAAAAAAAAACAAAAATTTTAATTTTTTTTTTTTTTTTTTTAATAGAAGGCAATTGCAAATGAAAGCAGATGTTGGACTTTTATTATATTCTAACACACCTGGAAATGTACTGGTGAAGGAGAAGGTAGACTCCACTACTCACAAAACACTAACAGCAAGCAACTCTTGTTGAGCAATGGGGTAAAAGTTTTGAAATCCTGAAATACTCATGATAGAGGCATTAGTTCAACAGAAGGAGTCAAGCCTAAAGATGACAGTGGGTGTGAATTGTTTTGGGGTGAATTGTTTTAAACTGATATCATAAGAGGCAGGAAAACTCAGAGATGAGGTTTAAATTCAAAGTTACTGTAATGTAAAAGAAATATATAAGTATGCTGTACACTTGTATTGGAAACCTGAGGACTAGAAAATATTAATTTATATTTTAAAAGTTATATATATTAAAAAGTTCTGTGAGTTTGTGAAACTAGTGAAAACTGGCTTCACACAAATTCTTGTCTTATGTCCCCATTTCTTTTCTATTTGGAACCATCGTCACATGCCCTCTTACAACATAATGCACCTAGGTCATTCTGAGCCACCCATATTGTACCCTAAATAAAAAAACAATTTCAGATTGTCCCATGTCTCCTAGCTACTTTTTGGCTTCTGGCTAGCCAAAAGGCAAAGCTCTGTCTTTATCTAGCTCTTGGACTAGCTTTCTCTAATTTAGAGCTATTCTGTATTGGCAACATAGATGAACAATGTGTACCTCATCCAGACTGAAGATTTAAACCAGCTGTAGCAGCTGACATGAACTTTGTCGAGTTGACTGAAGAATACTCTTTCTATGTTTCGTGTAGCCTTAAATGGTGAACAGGAGTAGAGCCAATGCTGTATCATCATTCTAAAAGGGTAAAAATAGCCCAGATAATTATAGACCAGAGAGCCTGAAACAATGCCGTGGAAGAAATACTAAAACAGCTAATGCTCAATGCTATCCATAAAATGTTCTGGGATAGGAATTCAATTTATTCTAATGAAAATGAACCTGAAATTCTTCTGTTAAGCAGTCCTAGGGTGCAAATGGAGATCTTCCAAGCAAACAGCTGGAGTCAGTATCGAAATGCATTTTAAGCTCTTACTTTGGACTAGTTCTTGTTTAATAGAATAAATGCCTTTTACCAGCTGGAAAATACTAGGTTAGCTCCTGCAATGTGCTTACCAGTCTAATTTCTGTGAAAAGGAATCTAGTTCATGCATTTGAGACTGATCTAGGATGCAAACTGGAGCATTGTACATAAGAATAATTAAGAGATTTGCTCATTAAGAATTAATAAGTCATGAACCAATCAATTCAGCTAGATTGTATCTGCAATGATGCATCTTTTAGTGGTTGCTTACAGCAAAGCCTTTAGCCAGTGCACTTTATAAACAGTGGAGGAGACAGAGCAAGAGAATAGGCTGGAGCTCGGTTTTCATTTTGAGATGAGTTGGCAGCTTGCCTACTTTGCTTGTAGAACTCAGACTATTTTGCCTGGCAGCTAATAATCCTCCCAAACATTCAACAACACATTCCTTGCTCTATTTTCCTGTCTAAGACCTTCCTTCTTATGAGTTGATTTAGACCATGTGACACCAGCTTACAGGTACGGGCTATGAAGTGAGACCAGCCAGAAACACATCCTGGCAAAACAGTGCATTTAATGAGCAATCAAGAGATTAAATAGGAGGAAAATAGGGGAATTTGTTATAAATCTTACAGTGTTCAGAACTAACAATGCTCTTGCTGCCAGATACTGCATTCATTCACCTTCAAAACTGTCTGCATTAATAGCAATTGCTCCATTTAAATGTTACTTGAAAAAAAACAAACTTTCTTCATACCGCTGACAGCAGCTCTTGTGTGAGACCAGGGAGAGAAACCTGTGAAACCATTCATTTCAACACACTGAAAGGAACCCACAGACAGCCTAGTGAAGGACAGCTGTGAGTGAAGTTACTTGAATGATCACAAGAATGACTCTCCACTTCTCTTAGGCTAGTTATGATTAACTATGTGATGAAGATATAGCACTGTTGATGTGTCACATCTTGGAAGCTGATATAGAAAACAACACTGGTAAAACAGTAGTACAAACTCAGCATTCATGGATCATTACGAGACTTCTGCAGGAGATTCAGTAACCACTGAAATTGCATATAAGTGTCTTATAGTTATCAGGAACATATCATTTAATGACACGAACACATCTTCTGTGTGCTCTGCAGATATACCCTTGTAAAGAATAGGACAAGAAGAAGCAGGCAGAAGAGCTAAACCTGGGAGAGCATGACGGGAAATTAAGAGAGTTGGTTGAATCCTGGAAAGCTCTGTATGGAAGCAAGAAGGAAGAAGGAGCTATCCACTATGTGAGCAAACTCCAGACAGCACAACTATGATATAATAACACATAGCTGAAGAGAAAACAAGACTTTGGGTTTTTTTTCTGATACACTTGCTTCAAAGATAAAGGGAGTCATTCCACTTGCAGGCTCTGAGCACCTTCAGAGGAACTACACCTACACACTGAAGAGGAATGTACAGATGTTTGCTTTCCAGTATTAAAGATTTTCTTAGGCTTTACATTTGGTCTGTCAAGAAAGATAAACAGTATCATGTGATTTAGATAGCCCACCACACCCAACTGTTGAAGTACTTCTTCCTGTAGGTTGCTATTTGTTGAAAAAAAAAAATGTATTAATAAAAAATAATTACAGCATAATGCATGTAATTTATTAGAAATATTCTAAGCAGCTGAAGCAGTGAGGAATGTTCATTGACCCCAGAACAAATGAAAACTCTTTGAAAGATTTTTCCTTTCTTCTAAACTCTTTATCCCTTTTGATTCAAGCTACTCCTGAACCCTTGCTTTCGTTAGTACTCAAGACACAAACGGCAAGGCAGATCATGTGGAAACCTTGGGTTGCATACTGTATTTTAAAGTTATCCTTCCACTATTAACTAATGTATTTACTATTATTAAAATTTCTGTGCGAGGAAGAACATCTTTTTGACTAAATTATTCTTAATTTATATGTTGCACCACCTTAAACAAAAGGAAACAATGAAGTCAGATGGTATTTGATGGCTGGGATCAACCTGGCTTGGAGTCTGAGATACCTCTGAGAAGGAAGTAAACACATTTACAAGACTGACAGAAGAAGAGGCATCCTAAGCACAGAAGGAATTATGCAGAATTTGCCACAGCTCAGAAAGAATGCTGCAGAGTTCAGTGAAAACAGACCTGGAAGCAAAAACCTTCCCTGAAAGGACAAAGGAAGCAGAGCAAGATTTCTTTTGCTTTCTACTGAGTTTTCTCAATTTTAAAAACAGGTCTGTTGTCATTCTTCTTCACATAAAAAGTTGCTTTTGGACTTTAAAAGCCTTTTTGGTCTTTTTAGAGGAAGAATCCATTCATTCCACTGAAATCTCCATGTGAGAGCAACTTGCTTTTACAGTGTCTTCAGATGATCAGTGTTGCTCTGCCATGAGCTGACAGAAAGTAAGGGGAAAGGTATTCTGCTCTTGGTTGAAGGAAACAAAAATAGAAGCAGAAAAAGGTAAAAGGAGAATAAAAAGACAAGAGGGATCAACATTCTGAAAAATATTGATTGTATTGAAAAAAAAATAAAAATACTGAAAGCATTCTCTCCAAAGTCTTTTTGCAATTGTCAAGGAAGGGGAGCATAAGAAGAAGCAGAGGTTGCAGTAGAGTGTAAAAGGAAACCAACTGCCTACAGGAGACCTCTATTTTTAGATTTAAAAGAACACTTTATCAGGTGTCTTCTGTGAAAAGCAAAACAAAACCAAAAAACACCAACCAAACAACCAACCAAAACCAAAACTATTATCTGTCTTTGAAAAAATGGAGAAAAAATATATAAATAAAGATGGAGCTGGACGCACTTGCAGCTTTTTCCATATTAAAACTTTCTTCTTCAAAGAAATATGTCAGAGGGTTCATTCTTTGTAACACCCAGCATTTGTTTGTTCACACTGACCTAATTTTCACAAGGCTTTAGGTTTTCATGTGCATAAGTAATTAATCATGAATACATACACTGCAGTTTGTCATTAATGTACAGAACATAGTTGCCAAGGAAAAAAGTTGCTCATGAAAAAGATGTATCATTAAACCATTAAAGCTTTCTTGCACACAGTTCCTGTAAATCAGATGCAAACTACTTAAATACTAATCTGTGCTAATGCTTTTCCGTGTAAAATAAGTAAGCATGTTTTTATTTCATTTTGGACAGCCAATCTTTCTTTCTTGTCCATATTTGCATTTTTCTCTTGTATCAAGTACATATAGTTTAGCACATTTAGACGGTGATTCTTCAGCTGGGGAATCAAATGCTACATCAAAGCAGATACAATAGTTTCATCATGTGTTTAATGACAACATTTTGCAAGTGCATTAGAAGTAATAATTGCTCATCAAACAAAATAAAATGAAACTTGGAAAAAAATTGAGCAGCTTTAATAAAGTACTTGAGCTGCAAGGAAAAATATTTAAATTTGTAATCAACACATACAAACAAATCACTCACCGAATTAACTAATATTGTGGTGCTAAGTAAGCTAATTATCCATATTAAATATTATTAAAATAGCTTTTTTTTGATGTTAAAATATTAGTTGTAATATAACTATCAGACATGAGAAACACAAAAACCACAAACAGCAAAACCGTATGTGCAATATAAAGGACTTATTTTTTCAGATGTTTGGACTTTGTGCTGAAGACTGTCAGAGCATATGAGGATGCTGTTGCTTGCAACAAAACACTAGAAATGCAGAGGAGAGAGAGAGGTCTGACCTCCTAGGGAACACACTGAATGAATTCAAGGATTTTAATTCTGGAGACAATACATGAAGAATACTTTTTTTTTTTTTTTCACTTCATTAAAGCAAAAATATCTCTCTCCTACATTCAGTGAAGTAAAACTCAGGACAAACATTGAGGGCTTATTTTTTTAAAGGAAAAATATAGGTATAGTATACACAAAAGTGAAAAACTAACAAACTATATGTACACTAAAAGTGAAAAGGTTAGATTTTTACTATTATTGATAACTATTAGTTAAAGCTGAAATTTACTCTAGCACTCAAAATATATATAGTTAAAGTAACCAAACTATGTTAACTTTGTCCGGTTAAGGGCTCCATGCAGCCTTCTCTTTCCCAGGCTGAACAGCTCCACCTTTCCCAGCCTGTCTTCATACAGGAGATGCTGCAGTCCCCTGATCATCCTCGTGGCCCTCCTCTGGACTTGTTCCAACAGCTCCATGTCCTTTTGATGTTGAGGACACCAGAACTGCACACAAGACTCCAAGTGAGGTCTCATGAGAGCAGAGTAGAAGGGCAGGATCACCTCCTGTGACATGCTGGTCACACTCCCTTTGAAGCAATCCAGAATACGGTAGGCTTTTTGGGCTGTGAGCACACACTGAAGCTGGCTCATGTCCATTTTCTCATCGACCACTACATCCAAGTCCTTCCCTGCAGGGCTTCTCTGAATCTCCTTTCTGCCCAACCTGTAGCTGTGCCTGGGATTGCTCTGACCCAGGTGCAGGACCTTGCATTTGCCATGGAAACTTCATGAGGTTGGCATCAGCCCACCTCACAAGCATCTCAAGGTTCCTCTGGATGGCATTCCTCCCCTCCAGCATATCCATCAAACCACGCAGCTTGGTGTCATCAGCAGACTTGCTGAGGGTGCACTCAATCCCACTGTCCATGTCAGCGACAAAGATGTTAAACAGGACCAGTCCCAACACCGATCCCTGAGGGACACCACTCATCACTGGCCTCCAGCCAAACACTGAGCCACAGATGCAGAACCACAACTCTTTGCGTGCAACCATCCAATGAATTCTTTATCCACCGAGTGCCCCACCTATCAAATTGATGTCTCTTCAATTTAGAGACAAGGATGTCGTGTGGGACAGTGTCGAACGCTTTGCACAAGTCCTGGTAGATGACATCAACTGCTCTCCCCCTGTCCATCAGTTCTGTAGCCCCATCATAGAAGGCCACCAAATTGGTCAGGCAGGATTTCCCCTTAGTGAATCCATGCTGGCTGTCACCAAGCACCTTGTTGTTTTTCATGTGCCTTAGCATGCCTTCCAGGAGAATCTGCTCCAAGATTTTACCAGGTAAAGAGGTGAGACTGACTGGTCTGTAATTCCCTAGATCATCCATTTTCCCCTCTTGAAAATAGTGGTTTATTACCCTTTTTCCAGTCATTGGGAAGACAACTCATATGCCTCAACTGGATTTGTTTTAGAAAAAAATATGTCTACTCAGAGAAAAATAACCATTATGGTGATTAACCATAATTCTGTGAAGCATGGCACTAAAAGTTAACTTTAATTAATCTTGTTTCTTCAAGTGCAAAACATGACATAAAATATCATATATATTACATATATTTCATGGGAAATATAAAATGCTAGTATTCTCCTGTCTTTCTGGACCAAAGAGAAACAGGAGATAAGCATAGCATCTGAAGGAGTTAACACAGTACATTCTTTTCAAAATAATTAAAGACTGTTTAAATCTTTTGCAGCATTACCTGATGATTCATGCATATACTCAGTACAGATGCTCATCAGCCTAGCTGTAGCTTTATGAAAGTTAAAAATGTTCTTCACTGTTGTTAATTCAACTGTAAAGCATCTACAAGTTTTAGACATTCCACCTATGTTTGGTATAATATTATTTCTGGAGAGATATCTCTGTTCCTCCCTTATTACAGACAGAATCTAGAAAACTTGATTAGATCAAAAATTTAAACTTTGTCTGGTTAAACAGGGCAGACTCAAACAGACCCCATGATCAAACAACTGCTGTTGTCAGTAAAGGACAAAAAATAATTATCCGTAGAACATGCATCAGATTCTAATTAACGTGAAGGTATGTTTCAAGAGGTCTGATAAACTATATTGCCTACAACTCGTCATTTACACTCCACCTGTTAACTCCTCCACTAACTTCATTATCAAACTGGGTAAACCTAGTATATTTTTTAACTGATTACACTAGACTGTCTTGAGGAAAAGCTAACAAAGAGAACGAGCTGAACCTGGCTGTCTTTTTCTCCTGTAAGCCTTTCAGATGAACCAGTGACTCATTACAATATTTTGTCATAATGATAATTCTGCCCTTGTTTACATCTTCACCTCTTCCTACAGGAGTTTAAAATCTTAGATAAAATGCAATCATTCTTTCCTAAAGTTACTCATAAAAGAGCAAATATAAAGGTTTCAGATATAAGCTGCAGATAAAAGGGAATGAATGGAAAAAGGGGTAGTAAAGACCCAAGGCCCAGGCTTAAGTTTGCAAACTATATTTCACTTAGAAAGGGGGAACAACCTGAGTTTAAAATAAAAACAAAAAAGGAAAGAAACACCCATAGGTGCTAAAGTCTGTTTAGGAGCTTGTAAAAGAAATTGCCTTTTGCACCTCCTCCAGTTTACCTATATTCCCACCCAAATTTGAACAGTTGCCCTTGACCACATATACTTGTTTTTCAGGATATCACGTCTTTTTGAATGTGTTTCAACTCAAGCATGCAGAAAAATGCTGTGTAAATAAAAAATATTGAAAACAAATATCTCAGCATTTTTTGATTTGGATTTTCTCACAGCCTTTCAATCTGTATAAATGCTCAGGGCTTTTTTTCCCCTGTTTTCTGTTTTATTTTGTGAGAAACTATTAGAAATGTTCAGTTACTGGAATTTCCTTTGGAGAGTAAAGCTGTCTTTCAAGCTGTCTCTTAATGACAAGATGGAACAGATCCAGGTAAAGTTAAAATAACTTTATGTTAAAATATATCAAATGTTTGTTAAAGGTATCTTGTCTTTTAACATGTTAATCCACAGCATCAGTTTTTTGAAATTTATATATCTTCGCTGAAGCTGGTTGAGCAATACCATATACCAAAGTAAAGATAGTCTCTGCCATTTGAGAGAATAAAAGAATCTTTACCCAGTTAAGTTAATTCAACATCTATACCATTATATTAAACTTCCTAATACTTTGTTTTCATAGGAGTCTGTGATTAATTTCTACCAATGCGATCAATAAATATGAGGGCTTTTTATATCTGTGACTTCACAATACTTCCTGTAAGACCTTAACTGAGCAAGTGAGAAATACTATTTTATGCAACTGGTTTGCGACTTTTATTATTTAAAGTGCTCTGTTAGTAAGCATTTAAACATAACTGTGTTGAAAATTAGACACATAAATAAAAAAATAAATCTGCATGTGTTGGGTGCTTGTTTTCTTTTTACTGTCTAGCCGACACTGCTTATAACAGAATGCGTATCCCATACATGCAGCATATAGAGAGTTCTGTCTCATTATCATCCAAGGATTTGGCATAACCTGAGTTGGAGCTTCAAAACTTAAGTCTTTAACTGGAATGATGAGAGAACTTCAGAGTCTTGTAGGGGTACAAACTATCTCTGGATTTTAAGGCATATAATAAGCATATCAGAACTTTCAAAACAGTGTATTAATGAGCTTCTAAGGTGCAAAGTGTAAGTACATGTAGGTAATACACTTGACTTTAAATAGAGAGGTAATAAAATTATACTGTCATCAAAATTGTATTTACATGTTTGTGTAACCTCTACATCATAGGTAAGATACAGTTACAGCTGAGGGCTAACTCCACGCTGACCTTTTATGACATTCTGCAAAACTTACTGTCAGCACTACAAGTTGCAAAGTAATGGAAACAAAACCCAAAACATTTCCCAAACCCAGATCAATTTCTAACCACATGTAAGCTCAGGTCTGTTATGTGATAAAGTGATCCAGCATGTATTTTGCATCTGTAATTATTTCCCATCATTCCTTAAGCAGACTTTCTAACGTAAAAAAGTCATAGCCCTATTTAAGAGGATACTTCTTCCTTTTCACTTTGGAACTGATTCCTTCTTGATACAGACAGGCAGAGGCAATTTAGTAGTTTTTCAGAACTGTTTTCTTACTGAGGTTATATGAATACTCACTAAGACAGCATTCCCTCATTTTTCACATATGTCACCTGTGCTACAGCAGTGTAGGGCACAAATACAGATGTGTGCAATCCATTGAAGTCATACCTTGCCTAGTTGAATTTAACATGGTATGTGAATCACTTTTTCACTTGGAATAAGCATGGTCAAAATATTTTCAGTGTGTCTACACTCAAGATTTAATTCTAAACAATGTGAAAACAACTATGCTGACTTTAAGTTAATTTAGATACAGCTGTGTGAAAAATGTAAAACAGATTTTCAGATTTGATTTGTTTTTTAAAACCCATTCTGAATTCCTGAAAGCAAAGTGGATTGCAAAGAACTCAATAAAGAGTCGCAAGAGCAACACTGAAGTTACTCAGTAGTAAGAAAGTGATTTGAACTTAGTTTTGATTTCTGTGGTGGTTCAAGAGGCTGTACCAGCTGTGAATGGCACCTTTAATTACACTGATTGATTCAGGTGAGCTGAGACTGCATTTCAGAGGAAAGGGGAAGTTCATTGAGAGCAAGGTTGGATTTATTAATATACTGAATTTCTCTCATCTATGCTTTGATCACTGACTTAAACTGATGTTCTTGGAGTGAAGAAACATATGCTAAAGAAGAACTTGTCACGCAGGACATCTATAATTAAAGGAGATCTTCAATGAAAGAATTTCACAACACCTCCATTAAGCTTTGTCATACTGCAGAAAGAACATGAGCCTCTGTGTAAAGAAAAGTTAAACAATTGTCAGCTGAAAGCAGACGAGGGTTTTATTGAATACCTGTATTACTAATGCATGAAGAAGTACCCATGCAGAGCACAGCAGATACAATCATTGCTTTTAATTGTTGTGCAACTTTTATTACCAATGGAACTACTAAACAGAAAGAGGGGGATAGATTTCCTTTACTTGTAGTCATAGTTTATTTCAGGAGAAATCAGTGACCTAGGTCACCAACTTGTTACTGATCCTAGTGCCAGGATCACCTCCGCATGAAGAAACAGATAGCATTACTGTCTTGAAGACAGCACAGATCAGGACATTCAAACCACCTTACCTGGGGTTACGTAAAGGTTGAAGTATAGACAATCACTGGGAAGGAATAAAATTATTTATTAAGGCAGTTACAAGACAAAAAGGAATGTATAAATAACAAAGAAGTGCACATTATTTTAACTGATCTATGTCACCAGTTATCAAAAAGAGCTATTGTCATTTCTATGCTCTCATTGTTCAAGTTTGCACTAAAGCCACAGTGGTTTTATTTTGAGTCATAGTCCAAATATCTGAATTACTGGAAAGTGCTCTTTTGAAGTAAGCTAGGGAAGATACATTGCTGGTTACTCTTGATCAAGAGGCTAGTATCACTTCTTGAATATTTTAAGTGAAAAAAGAAAAATCTGAATTTTGAAAGTCTGGAAAGATACTTGATTATTTTCACCTAATAATGGTTGTGTCCATTCATAATAATAGCTATTTTAATTTATAAGTGTACATGACTGGATCTCTCCAGGCATTTTCATACACGCATTTATAAAATTATGTTGAAGAAGGGAGAAGTAATTCTTTTAGAAGTTCCCAAGTTTAAAACAATCAATAAAAATCCTTCTATCAGCAGAATAGATTCCTGCTCCTGAAAGATAACTTTGATTATTCAATTTGTATGAAATGGGGATCACTAACTGACCCAGATAATGACATTTTGCTACTTTTCTTTAAATTGTGACATGGAATACTCAAATGGTACAGCTTCCTGGATTTCTTAACTGTCCTAGCACAACATAATACTACAAATCATGCTTCAGTTGTACATTTCTATTTCTATTTTTCTAAATGATAACATGAAGATAGTGAAAGAGAGCTCACAGTTAGAAGCAGGTATCAATACAAAATTTATTTACTGTCCAGTGTAAAAGTTTTTTGGTTTTTTTGGGTTTTGTTTTTTTTTCATTTTTTGAGTTTAGGGTTCACACAGTTGCAAGTACCACAGAAATCATTACATGCAAGGGTAGCCACAGCCAAAGGAAGAATCTACTGACTGTGGGTACTGGAGATTGCCACTCTGATTACTTTGCTTTTCAGAACTTGATTTATTTTTTTTTTCCTGATCTGGTAAGTTTACAAAGCATCTTTTAAAACATTGGGCTTGAGTGCAATCCAGGACCTGATTCTGCACATGCTGTCCAGGCAGAAGCTCTTTCTTTTCAGAGACCATGACTATCTGCTTGCAAGTACAGTTGAAATAATATACCTTGGGAGTAAGAAGGGAGAACTGAGTATATTATCTCTTTTATACTTGCACTTGGAAAACAGAGGCTAGAATACAGAGAAAAGATACAGCTCAAGATATATTTATTTGTTCATTAATTTGTGTCTCTGGGCCAACAGCATTGAAAAGGGCATGAAACATACTTTCATGTGTTGCTCGTATTAACATATTCTGTAGTTTTCTTCTTGCCTCTTTGTCTGCTGTTTTTTTATTTACAAGTTTTCTCAAGTGCCTTCATTTTTAAAGTGAAACCCATCTTCTTTGCATTTGGAGTGCTCAAGTCCAGCAATGTCACTAGAACGAACTTACTCCCATCCATACTACTTTGTATTGATACATTAAGCATAGTAGGACTTGGGCATGTCTCATTTTTCTGGAGTGGAAAATCATTTATTTTAAAAGGTGGTATCATGAATTTGAGGTGAATATTGTGAAAAGTCAACATGGAGTGAAATCACACAGATGGTAAGTTTTTCAGCTTTCACAAGGAACAGGAATATTAGATGTCCAATAGAAATGTACATTTCTATGCAGTTTTCAGACATCAAAAAGAAGCCATTCAAAAGCCAATGATCAAGCATAAATCATAGAATCATAGAATAGTGAGGGTTGGAAAGGACCTTAAGATCATCTAGTTCCAACTCCCCAGCCATGGGCAGGGACAATTTACCTTAGACCATGTACCCAAGGTTCTGTCCAACCTGGCCTTGAACACTGCCAGGGATGGAGCATTTATGATTTCTTTGGGCAGTGCCTCACCACCCTATGAAGGTAAAGAAACAGATAAGACATAGAATTCATTCAAAACATGAAAGCAGCAAAAACATTAAGGCTTTTTTCTTCACATTTGAGGATTTGTAAAAGCAGACATGGATACTACAACACTTAAAAGGTGTCCTGAATAAATTCAAAAGTGTGCCAATTTGAGCTTAAACCACTGTCCAACGAAAAGTAGCAGATGCATCTGATGAAATAGTATTCTAGTTCAAGGACGTAGCAGAAATATTACTCTGGTTTTCCCCACTGACAGACAAAGCTATTGATTGTGCATTTACAGCTCCAATGCCTTTCTTCTTTTTTTTTTTTTCTCCTTTCTAGAATAACAACGGAATTTGAAGTGTATGAAGAGCTTGTGGGTTTGGCTTCAATTCAAGGCCAAAGGGCTCTGACTTTCACCACAGTCTGCAGAGGCATTTACAAGCTCTATATTTGGATTTGTGCAAACTTGTTGATCTTTCAAGCTATCAAGCATTTTCAACAGCTGGAGCATAGAATAGCACAATATTTCCTTTTGTTTTCTGATGGAAAAGTTTATAGGTACCAAAATGCATCTGAGAAAAGGTTAACTGATAGCTTGAATCTAGTTATACCTTGTACATTATGCACTGAGAATCTGAATAACTGATAATTAATCTACTGCACCTGGTCACTAAAGAGAGCAAATTAATTTGGGTTACCTGAAAGCATGTTTGTATTTTTTGTTGTTGTTTTTGTTTTGGTTGTGTTTTTGGTTTTTTCCCTAGGCAGGAAAAAGAACAACAAAAAAGAGAAAAAAACCCAAACAAACCAGTTCACATTTCCTTCACTTTCAATTTGTTTATTCAGTAAAGGATTTGTTGAATATGTGAAGAGAACACTTTATTTTTTTTTTTTTGCTTATATTTACCTTAAACATAATTAAAAATAAAATACTTTGAAAACCCTACCAAAGCTAATTATTTATTTTAGGGTCTTTATCCAAACATTAATATTTATTTCCTAATTTTGGTAAACTTTGAAAGAAATAATCTGCTCTAACCACTTTTCCTCTTTAATATTTCTTTATTTTTATGATAGAAAAGTGATCTACACATACATAAAGACAGAAAGATATTTTCATGCCCATATTATTTCTTTTTCTCTCTCTTTCTCTTCCACTTTTACCAAAGGAGGGGAAAAATAAGGAGGAGCTGCTAAAACTAGAGTGAGAGCAGGACTTTTTTGCTATTTCATTGTTATTAATTTGATGTTTATGTTTCCAGTTGTGTGAATTATACCAATACAAAGGGTATGTAGCTTTTGTAAAGTAAAAATCACAAGAAAGCTAAACTTCTGTCAAACTGTTTCACTAAGAAACAAGAAACTGAGCAGAGAAGCTGCCTTTTAACACAGGATCTGAGATGATAAAAGGCTTCCAGAGAAGATAAGTGGGAAGTGTCACTTCACTGCCTAGGACTCTAGCTAGAGTTCATGTAAGAGAGGGCAACTGTATCTACTACATCTGGAAGTGGTACATGACAACAGGATAAGTTCTATATTCCCCATGAAAAGCCAGTGTTCACACCATGAACATTGTGGGGAGCTCACTTCAGACTAGCTCTAGCTTGTTGCTATGAAGTGAACCCCCATCAACAGCTGAGGTACATTTTGAGTCTTCACAGGGCAAATTTTCCTGGTTTGTTTCACCTGAAAGGTTATATATTCTGAGACGGCTATGAGATCGAATCAATACATGTTAATTGCAGAAAACTGGGAAATTTTCCTCAAAAGCACTTTGCTGATTCAAATTAAAATGTTAACATAAACCCAAGAAGCTCCTACTTGAAGGTGAGAAGCTTGGGTAGATTGAGTGATTGACTCTCATCCAGAATATAGATACTGGTACTAAAATTATCTCTCTTTCTTTATTTCTAGCTAAACATTAAGCATATGCTTTAAATTTTCTTTTTCCTTTTTCTTCCCAAAGAAGCTTCAGTGTTACAGTTTCCCTTCAGAGATGAACAACTTGAAGTTAGGGAGTTATGCAGTTCAGAGAACTGTGTAAATGGTGGGACTTCAAAAAACAGAGTAAAAGACCTGTTCAATTTTTTTGATTATTTTTCTTGGTACCTTCTGTGATCTCAGTGCATCAATATGTAATATAACATCAATTTCTGTTTTTCTTACTCATTAAAATGCTATCATTTGTACAAATATTTTAATGTCCGTCATGCTGCAACTGAAATTCTTTCCTCTCCTGTGCACTACAGTGTTGGTGAAAACTCTGTGCACTACAGCATTGGTGAAAATCCATAACAAAAGTTTTACATATAGCAATGTTGTATGTGCAGAAATGTAACAACTTTAGAGCCCCCGTAAGATTCTATACTATATTGAAAGAAGTCAAACAAGAGTGAAACCTACAATTATTCAGGCTGTAGAAGCTGCCTTTGCCCAGAATACACCTTCTGATGAGCAGAGATAATTCTATAGATTTTTTCTAGAATGAAAAAGAAAAAAGCATAACACATTATGTATAAAACCTGCATTTAAAATTGCTGTTTGTAGCTTTGGTACAGCAGTTACAGAAACACTGGAAATACAGTAGTATCTAGATGAAAAGGTCAGTTATAAAAGGTTCATAAGTTATTTAAGGTGGGATTTTTTTTTTTTTTCCCTAAACTCCAGGCTAAAATTATAGATGACAAATTATGGGTTTTGTTCTTTTTTGTTCATTCCTTGTCAAATTATATTACATCAGCAATTGTCTCCTGGTTATTCCCTGCAGGGTTGTTAAAATTTTGTGGGAGAACAGGTTCACCTGGTCATTGCTGACAGAATGAGGTTATTTAATACACAAAAATAGTTAGCAAAAACTAGGATTTTCTATGCATTTTCTTATTTTCTAGTAAAACACTATAATGGAATTTTTTTTGTTATTAATTTCTAAATTTAAAATTTAGTAATTATTTATAAATTATCCTTCAGTTTTGTTTTTTGGTTTTAAGTTGTAGCTTATGCATATGCATTACAAAAATTATTTTGAAAATAAATGAAAGT
Organism: Agapornis roseicollis; assembly: GCA_002631895.1. Taxonomy (NCBI): domain Eukaryota; kingdom Metazoa; phylum Chordata; class Aves; order Psittaciformes; family Psittacidae; genus Agapornis; species Agapornis roseicollis. The sequence continues at coordinate 26,550 of NDXB01007385.1, read as the reverse complement.
ACTTTTAATTTTTTACACATGAAAAAATTATAAGACATTCCATAATTTTCTTGTAAAACTAGCTAACTAAATCTAGGACTCAAAAAGGAACCTTAATTTGGTATATGTGGACTCTCTGGGTTTTGGCTTTGTAACGTCAATGATTAAATATAAATCATTGAATTATTTGGGAACTAGGATTGTTGTTTGCTTGTTCTCATATGAAATACACACACATCTTAGATTTCCTGTGTTCTTTGTTTTCTGCTAAAATAAGGTTCAGTTGCTAGGGTATTTGCATAACCTAAGAACACTTTCTGTTAAGAAAAAAATCCCAATTAAGCTTCCAATTGTTTCTCACATTGTAATACTTACCCTTTTACAACTGACTGGTTCCCTCTAGAGCCTACAGATTCTTCTAAGGTAAGGAACTGCTGGTGCACAACTCTCCATAGAAACAATGCCACAGATGTTTTGAAAACCTCAAGTATACTAAAAAAGAAAAATAGAATAAAAGTCAAGCAGAGATAAAATATGTCTTAAAGATTTGGTCATTTTTTTCCTTTGACAAATATTAATTCAGAGCTAAAAAAAAGAATTCATTTACAATACATGCTTCTGAAAAAAATATTTTCTTAACATATAGCAAATATGAAGTGCAATTATTAATAAACCAAGCAATTCTAGACATACATATAAGGAGCTGAATAAATGTAGACATCTTCTGTTTTCTTTTACTGTATTTGCTTGGTCATAAATTGCATAAATGACTGATCTTAAGCATTTAGTGATGCTCATTTAACTTCTCAGAGGAGTATTTTTCTGAGCATGAAGTATTGGAGCAAAAGGATTATATTTCTGCTCCTTTAGAGAGGAACAGACTACTTGCTTCAAGGCATTCAAATTTTTAAGTTACCAAGAATCATTATTGTCTTCTGAAGCAGGACCTTAGAAAACAGCTCTTATTTCTCCCTTAGTACATGCATACAAGTACTCTGATACATTCCGTTCACTGAAGACACTCAGATTTTTCCACCCCAATTAAAATAAAAAAGGGATTAAGATTTATGTGGTATCATATGAATCTGATATCTCTGCTGATAAATATTTTCACTTCATCCTTACAAGCATATGAAGCTGAAATACAAAGTCTTCAGAGATCCCCAACATTCCGAGATCTCCAACTATATATCTATATGGCTAGCCTATGTCTTTCCCTAAAGTCATAAAAAGGTCACACTATATTCTGCATGAATTTGGGATAGAGAATTTCTGAAGATACATTGAGCTTTACCATGAAATCAAGAATATGTTTTGAGGAATGACATTATGCATGCATATGTTCCTGTGAAAATTATAACTAGGAGTCTTCCTTACACCAGAAGGATGTGTCGCCATACAGCGAGACCTGGACCGGCTGGAGAGTTGGGCAGGGAGAAACTTGATGCAATTCAACAAGGGCAAGTGTAGAGTCTTGCATCTGAGGAAGAACAACCCCATGGACCAGTACAGGTTGGGGGTTGACCTGCTGGCAAGTAGTGAAGGGGAAAGGGACCTGGGGGTCCTGGTGGATGGGAGGATGACCATGAGCCAGCCATGTGCCCTTGTGGCCAAGAAGGCCAACGGCATCCTAGGGTGCATTAGAAAGGGGGTGGTTAGTAGGTCAAGAGAGGTTCTCCTCCCCCTCTACTCTGCCTTGGTGAGGCCGCATCTGGAATATTGTGTCCAGTTCTGGGCCCCTCAGTTCAAGAAGGACAGGAAATTGCTTGAAAGAGTGCAGTGCAGAGCCATTAAGATGATTAAGGGAGTGGAACATCTCCCTTATGAGGAGAGGCTGAGGGAGCTGGGTCTCTTTAGCTTGGAGAAGAGGAGACTGAGGGGTGACCTCATCAATGTTTACAAATATGTAAAGGGTGAGTGTCAGGATGATGGAGCTAGGTTCTTTTCAGTGGTGTCCAGTGATAGCACAAGGGGCAATGGGTGTAAACTGGAACATCAGGAAAAACTTCTTTACTGTGAGAACGACAGAGCACTGGAACAGGTTGCCCAGGGGGGTTGTGGAGTCTCCTACATTGGAGATATTCAAGGCCTGCCTGGACAAGTTCCTGTGTGATGTAATTTAGGTTACCCTGCTCCCACAGGGGGGTTGGACTGGATGATCTTTCGAGGTCCCTTCCAACCCTTAGGATTCTGTGATTCTGTGATTCTATTTTGAAGAACCATTTTGGCTCTGCTGAAGCAATTTGACATGTCCTGGCTCTGTCACTCACCATAGTAAGTTCTAATGTGTCCTGGCACAAACCTAATTTTGGATTAAAAATTTTGTAGCAAATTATTAAAGCAATTTGCCATAAGAGTTTTCAATTCAAATGTTTTCTTAAATACTCATTTATTTTACCTGCTTAAAAACCCTATCTATTCTTCCCTTCAGGCTCTTCAAGTGTTTCGTCTGCTTTCAAGTAAATAAAAAACCCTGCCTACATTTTTATGAAATATTCACAAACAGCATCAATGCCAAAGCAGTAAATGCATTCGTGCTTATACTGAGCATTTTTTGGTCAATCTCTGGGCCCAGCACAATGGATGATTACTCAGTTTGACAATGGAATTTCCTGAACTCCAGTTGTCTGTACCAATATATAGTGGTACAGAGTCCTACAGGCTGCTGTGGATCATGCATCCGCAGAAAAATAATACTGTTTCTTAATGCCATTCCTCTGGTAGATTCCATGGTTTCTCCTTAGGGAGGATTGCCATTCTTTGTGTTTGAGCAGACATGAGATTCTGGTTTCAGAACTATTGTTTCTGATATCCATCATGTAGTCCTGTGTTGCTGACAGCCTCTCTTTTTTTTTTTTTTTTTGTGTGGTTTTTTTTTTTTTTTTTTTTGTTTTTTTT
>NDXB01007385.1:0-15878 GCA_002631895.1 Agapornis roseicollis | reverse complement strand
AGCCAAGAACAAAAAGGGCAAATAAAGGAGAAAAAAAAAAAAAAAAAAAGGGAAAAAAAAAAAAAAAGGCAAGAAAAATATTTGCAGGACCTATCCAGAGTGAATACCTTTTCATCTGCCCCTTCAAGACCGGGTAATTTCATATGAATTATATTTCATGGGAATTTTGCAATAATCTGTTCTAACCCCACCCACCCTTTCATGTTGGATATAGTTGGTAATTGTGCTAGGGCATGGGTGGGGGGAAAATTGCTACTGAGAATTTGGAGCAATTTAGTTTCTAGAGGCTGAAGGCTTTCATTTTTAACAAGTGTATAATCTAGAGTAAGCCTTTTCCTATAAAAGATGTAGAGCTGATGTACTTCCTTTCAACTATGCTACAGTTACAGGGAGTTGACATTGCTGTAGAATCAAAGGGGGGCTTTGCTTTGATTTGGTTGAGTGGGGAAGACTGCACAAGAGGACAACCATATTTTGTGGCAAGCATGCACACATACATACTAGTATCATGCCAAGGAAAGGCAGAAGGGGATAAACAAACTTTAAAAGATCCTATAAGAAGGAAGAAAAACAACAGCTTTTTATTATGAAGTGTGATTAAGGTTGGAACCAGAGAAAAAGAAATGTAAAAGAACATTTGCAAGAGAAAAGCTGTTAAGATATTAGTAGAATTAAAAAATGTTATTCACAGTTTTTAAGGCATATGCAAACAGTCTTGTGAACAAAACTATTTAATGTAGTTTAGGTTTGAATATCAATGTATCACTTGCTGTAGCGTCAGTTTTCAAAATAACTTTTCAGTGGTCCTCCTCTAGGTGTTGAAAGTAGCTGAGACCTTCAGTCTCTTTAAGTCTTACAGGATGAAAAGAAATTCAGGAAGAATTCTACTGGAGATAGTATGGATTTTGAAGAGCAACACTGATCTCACAACCTTCTTGCTATATGAAATGTCCCCTCTCTAGACCTGAGGTACTTCTTGTCTTGTTTCAAGAGATCCTTCAGTCCTCATGCTTCACGACAGATGTCTTTTCAGTAAAAAAACTTAGATTTCTCTTAAGTATAATTAAACTCAAAAAACATCAAGAAAGTTGCAGTTCTTTATTATTTGCTTATTTATTTGATGGGGTCTTAAGGTCCTTTTCATGCTGAAAATAGCCTGTCAAAAAAACAGGCTGTGAGGCCCAAGGAAAAGTGTAATGACTCTTGAAGAAGTTATTACATTTGAAGTTGCATTTTTTTTTGAAGTTGCTTTTTTTTTTTTCCAAATTTCTAGATCTCTGCTAGATGGATGGACACAAGATCACACAAGTATTTTTTACTTGTCAGCTTCTCCCAGGATTTTTCCAATGAAGTTGGAAAAAACTGAAGTGTAATAATTCTGGTTTGTTACAATACTAGCTTAAAAGTCCTACAGCTGTTTCTCTTCAAAATATAGACATTAAATGCTACCATGCTCCAAGATGTAATTTATGTATTATTGTTGTCTTGCATGAAAATTACTAGAATTGTGGTTTCATAAGGTATGATATTAATTAAAACAGTGTTAAGTATATGAAAGCCACCAGAACCAAACTCTTCAAAATTCTAATGCAAAAGAAGCTAATGTGGTAACTAGTCAGTCATTAAGTATGTACACTAAGTGTGAATAACAGCTTATGACTGAATGCTTTAAAAAATGTAGGAATGGATAGAACATTGATACTGAAAAAGAATTTGTTTTCTGAACAGTCTGGAAAAAAACCCTGTGCCAGGGTAAGTGTTAAAGTTGTTCCTCAGTCTGATTTATCATTTGTCATCTGAAAGTGTTAGCAAAGGAAAGAAAGTCTAAGGGAATCAAAAGACCAAAACTATTTATATTGACAGTCAAGGTCAGCCTGCCAGTGCAAGTCAGTTTTTCTGACTCTTAAACCAGTGAGTCAAATAAAGAGAAGTCTGCTAGGATGGTTAATCTTGAACCCAATTAAAGACAATTCTGAGGTTCTTTCAACTTACACCATTATAACCTTCAGTAAACCACCACCTAATTTTTTTATTATAATTATTTGTTTAAATGCTAACTCATAGACAATTAATGTTCTCCATAGGAACTTACATGAAATGCTGGGTTAGCTTAGTTGAAAAGCATTGCATAAAAGTTAAATGGCTTTAGGAGTGAAGGAACTTTAAACAATATGGTTTTCTGAATCAATTCAGCAAGCCACAAAATCCCAACTAGCTAGTTTTGAAAGAGCATGCCTGGCTTGTGATTTTTAGTGGCTTCAGAGTGGAGCTAGGGGTAAATCTGATTATTCTGAAAACTTATTTTCAGTCTTTGAAATTAAATAATTGCATTCATCTGCAAAGTTGGGGATGCTTTTTTACTATTTCAGCAGTAAAATATATCTCTCTGGCTTATATTCTTCATGTTCTCCCTAATAATCACATTCCTTCTGTACGTCAGCTGGATAGATTCACAGTTCTATGTTTTAAAACATTTGTTTTCTCCTTCATATTCATATGATCTGTGGGCAATTCTCCAGGATTTTTTAAAGGTTTTGTACTATCAGCAGAGAACACCCTTAGCCAACCTATATGTTCATGCTTCTTCAGTAGACATCAAACATCATTAGGATGGCTGACTGATTTGGAGAGAATCCCCAGAAAAAGTTCATAGTTCAGTCAAGAAAATTGTTTACCTTTACATCTTTGTTGGTCTAAAGATTTATAGAGACAAATTGGTTTTGATAACAGAGATACAGAGGAATGACCTTCCTAGGGAGATATGGCCCTTTATACATTTTGTCGTATATCCTTTCTGATGACTTTGTTCACCCATCCAGTATCTCATGAGAAAATGAACATGAGCTGGCAGTATGCACTCACAGCCCAGAAAGCCAACCGTGTCCTGGGCTGCATCAAAAGGAGTGTGACCAGCAGGTCGAAGGAGGTGATCCTGCCCCTCTACTCTGCTCTCGTGAGACCTCACCTGGAGTATTGTGTGCAGTTCTGGTGTCCTCAACATAAAAAGGACATGGAGCTGTTGGAACAAGTCCAGAGGAGGGCCATGAGGATGATCGGGGGACTTGGAGCATCTCCTGTATGAAGACAGGCTGAGAAAGTTGTGGCTGTTCAGCCTGGGGAAGAGAAGGCTGTGTGGAGACCTCATGGCAGCCTTCCAGTACCTGAAGGGGACCTATAGGGATGCTGGGGAAAGACTCTTCATTAGGGACTGTAGTGATAGGACAAGAGGTAAGGGGTTCAAACTTAAACAGTAAGTTTTAATTGGATCTAAGGAAGAAATTCTTTCCTGTGAGGGTGGTGAGGCACTGGAATGTGTTACCCAAGGAAGTTGTGAATGCTTCATCCCTGGTGCTGTTCAAGGCCAAGTTGGACAGAGCCTTGGGTGGCATAGTTTTGTAGGAGGTGTCCCTGCTTACGGCAGGGGGGTTGGAACTGGAGGTCCTTTCCAATGCTAGCTATTCTATGATTCTATGATCATCTGTGGTTTAGGGAAATTTGCCGATTGCTAGTTTGCCTGTATGGAAATCAAATGTCTGTACTTATCCTTCTGCAGAGTGATAGGACCATTGAATTCTCTATTAGAGTTATTTTTAAGGACTGGCCCCAACCTTGACACCTTATTTTCTTGTAAGAGTCAGTTCAGTCTAACAAACAGGTAGCTCACATCAGTAACATCAGAAAGTTAGAGCTCAGTCCAGGTGATTCTCTGCCTCTTTAGTTCAACAGGTCTTAAAGACAGTGCAGTAAAGTCAGGTCAATACTGGTACAAGGGTAAATCTAATACCTCTCTATACTACTGGATTCTAGATCAGTGAAAACATATTTTTCCATTAATTCTTTCCCATCATTACACAGAGGATTTTTTCTTCTCGTGCATACTGTAGAACTGTAGCAAATAGTGTGACTATGATTCAGACTATAGCATGGGGCCTCCATTATTAGCATTCTTGTATATCAAGAATGCCAAAAGTGGAGATGCTTAATTTACTTAGTCTTCACAGCTCTTCACTTCCAGTTGATGAGTTAAGCCCAATCCACATCCATAAATATCAGAGCTCTAATTGATCAAGATATACAGAATAATACCAAGAGGTAGCTATCAAGAAAAAATACATGTATTGAAGTAATTATTTAAATCTGGCATTCCCTTTACAAATAAAGCTGAAGGATAAAATCCAAACAAGCTTCTAATTTGTCTCCTGCAAGTACTGCTATGAGTAGTGACAGTACTGACAAAAAATGAACACTTATACACACACTTCTAAGAACAGCTTATGTGTACGTATTTTGTATATCATATATATAAATACCAATACCAATGCAAAAAGGTTATTTTAGAAGTTTTTAAAATATGTCCACTCTTCTACAGTGGAGATCTTCATACTGAGACCACGATTTTTCCAAGGATTAGAAAAAAGTCTTTTTACCAAAAAAGCAGAGAAGCTGAAAGTCTGGCATCTGAAATTATGCTGGCACATAATTTCAAAAGAAGCTAACAAGACCCCCAAAAATTCTAATAACCAGACACAATAAAAAGCCACCGTAAGACACTGAGGTATCTTTTTGAATAGGTGTATTTTCTGTTTTCTTTCACCCTGTTGCCTGCACTTTTAATTTCTCTAGTATGTACTCTGATAGCATATCTGACATAAGTCACTAGCAAAATTTTGAATAGTGCTTATTTAGTAGCAGCTACTCAGTGTTGTATTTTGCCCACCCATTGTTAAGGACATATTTCTCATTGTGTTTACAGTGTTTAATTGAAATTGGAGTCTTTTACCAGTGAGAAAGAGTAATATCTGCCTGGGGTTGAACTTTTCTGAGCTGAAGTCACCCTGAGCTCTTTTGCTTGACCATACTGCTAAATGAGTGTGATATAGAGGACATACAGAAAGTGCATGAATAATCTAGGAGAGTGTGACACACCAAATTCTTCCTGACAGAGCTACAGTTTGACCAGCAACCTCACACGCAACTACCTAAGTAGTGTTAAGATATTGAAATAAACTGAAAAGGTGAAGGGTAAATATTCAAGAGAGTGGAGGCTAAAGCCAATACTGAAGTAGTGGTGGTGCTGTGTCTGAAAAAAAAGGTGATTTTTGTGTTTAAGTCAGTACAGCATCTGCATGCTCACCATTCCTGATTCATCATAGTTGTGATCCACACTCAAGCTTATCCATATTTTTTCCACCCACAGTTGTATTTTAACAATGAAGGGAGACAGCTTAGAAGCAAGTAAAAAAACAAATAAACACACTTGCTACACTATTTTCAAAATAAACTTTAGAATAATAAAACTTGAAGGGATGATGTTCTTAAAAATACCTACCTGCAATTTGTTAAAAAGATGTCATTAATTAAGATGACAATGAAATATTTGAATTCTTCACAAATTAAAGTTTTGTTTGAGCCTAAACAGATATTATTTCTCATTTTTATGGTTCTATAAGAAAAATGAGAGAAAATCATTTCAGGTTGATCCAAAATTGATTTTTTCCACAATTTTTCGGGTCAGCCAATGAAGTGAAAAATCAATTCTTCACACAGCTTTAACTCAAGCCCTTCTTGAATATAGAATAATTATTTTCCTCCTGAGCATTTTTCCATGGCATTCCTCACTACGTAAATTAATTTATCTTAATTTGGAACAGATTAATTAATTTATCTTCACAATACTTTCATAAAAGATCTAGGATTGCTATTTTGATTTCACACACTAGAAACTGAGGTATTATTAGATTAAAGAGTGACAATTACACTTTTGGGTAATGCCCACAACTACAATCTAATTTAGAGGAGTTAGCAGTTGCATAAAATACAGAACTCAGAGTACAAACTATCTAAATGGTCAAAGCACACTCCACACAGACATCAGCTTGCTCTACACTTCCTTGGTGCTTTTGTGAACAAGATTGCAGGGTTTCATACTGGGCACCAGAGACAGGAATACAGTTAGTTGTTAGCTGTGAAAATTTACTTAAGAGGACCATCACAAGTAACCAGTTCAGAAGCACAACAGAATTAGAAATACTTTAAAATAATAGAAGAAAAGAACATATATCCCCTCTAACAGTAAAATGTTAACACAGTGCTGGCTTCTTCATGTCCCAATAGAAGAGCGACTACAGTACCACAATAATCCTACAAGTCTTCAAAGCTACTGCCAGAAATAAGATTACACCATGAATGTGACCATGAGTACAGATTAGAATGAGGCCATGTATCTTTAGATCTTGAAGACTATAATAATACAAACCAGTAATATGTTTGAAACCCTATCTGCACACAGATATGACTGTGACATTCCACTGACAACAATGAAGGCACTGACATGCCAAATATGACCTATATTGTTGGTCTCCATTCACATTTTTGAAATAATACCATGTCATATTACTTGAGATACAAAACAACAACCCACTTAAAATCTTATGGGCAAAAATCCTGTATCTTTTTATCATACCATTAAAGTAAAACTAAACCTTGTGATTTGTCTGCCTGAACATCTTCCTTAAGTCTCATTACAGAGAAAGGTAAAGTGATTTTCATTTCTGAGATGTGATTAAATTCACATTCTTGTGCTGATGGGGTTTAGACTCTTTTATTGTGAAAAAATATAGATTTCAGAGCTAACAGTCTAGTGCTACAGTGCAACACTCTGTGAGACCATTAAATTTAATCCTTCCTTCAGACTCACTCCAGGGGTGATTTCAATTAAATTTGTTCAAAATTTATCAGTTTCCTGCATGTAGGCATAAATGATTCAAAGGCACTTACATTTTCACTGAGCAGAATGTATTGAAGGGTATATATTGTTATAACTTTTCACAGTTTTTTAATAAATTTGCCTAAATGGGGTTTCTATTCAAAACTCTTGCCCTCTGCATTAAAAGCTTTTGGTGTTCATTTGGAAATAAAATCTACTTTTCTGTGCAAAATTTCAAAATATTTCTTAGCCATTAAATCTGCCCTTTTTTTTTGGCATACCAGTACAACTATTTCCTAGAGGAAACATAACAGCATTTAGCTTACTAATGACCTGAAAAGACATTTTCAGTCTCCTGTGATGGAACATGACATTGGACGTGCACAAGTCCATGGGACCTGATGAAATCCATCTGTGGGTCCTGAAGGAGCTGGCGAATGAAGTTGCTAAGCCACTGGCCATCATATTTGAAAAATCATGGCAATCAGGTGAAGCTCCCAATGACTGGAAAAAGGGAAATACAACCCCTATTTTCAAGAAGGGGAAATGGATGACCCAGGGAATTACAGACCAGTCAGTCTCACCTCTGCACCTGGCAACATCTTGGAGCAGATTCTCCTGGAAGGCATGCTGAGGCACATGAAAACCAATGAAGTGCTTGGTGACAGCCAGCATGGCTTCACTAAGGGAAAATCCTTCCTGACCAATTTGGTGGCCTTCTATGATGGGGCTACAGAACTGATGGACAGGGGGAGAGCAGTGGACGTCATCTACCTGGACTTGTGCAAAGTGTTCGACACTGTTCCCACACAACACCCTTGTCTCTAAATTGGAGAGACATCAATTTGATAGGTGGGGCACTTGGTGGATAAAGAACTGGCTGTATGGTCGCACGCAAAGAGTTGTGGTCAATGGCTCAGTGTCCAGCTGGAGGCCAGTGATGAGTGGTGTCCCTCAGGGATCGGTGCTGGGACCGGTCTTGTTCAACATCTTTGTTGCTGCCATGGACAGTGGGATTGAGTGCGCCCTCAGCAAGTTTGCCAATGACACCAAGCTGTGTGGTTCGATGGATACGCTGGAGGGAAGGAATGCCATCCAGAGGGACCTTGACACGCTTGTGGGCTGATGCCAACCTCATGAAGCTTAACCATGCCAAGTGCAGGTCCTCCACCTGGGTCGGAGCAATCCCAGGCAGAGCTACAGGTTGGGCAAAGAAGAGATTCAGAGCAGCCCTGCAAAGAAGAACTTGGGGGTGGTGTTCAATGAGAACATGAACATGAGCCGACTGCAGTGTGCGCTTGCAGTCCAGAAAGCCAACCATATCCTGGGCTGCATCAAAAGGAGTGTGACCAGCAGGTCAAAGGAGGTGATCCTGCCCCTCTACTTTGCTCTCATGAGACCTCACCTGGAGTATTGTGTGCAGTTCTGGTGTCCTCANACAGTGCAGTGGGATTGAGTGCGCCCTCAGCAAGTTTGCCAATGACACCAAGCTGTGTGGTTCGATGGATACGCTGGAGGGAAGGAATGCCATCCAGAGGGACCTTGACACGCTTGTGGGCTGATGCCAACCTCATGAAGCTTAACCATGCCAAGTGCAGGTCCTCCACCTGGGTCGGAGCAATCCCAGGCAGAGCTACAGGTTGGGCAAAGAAGAGATTCAGAGCAGCCCTGCAAAGAAGAACTTGGGGGTGGTGTTCAATGAGAACATGAACATGAGCCGACTGCAGTGTGCGCTTGCAGTCCAGAAAGCCAACCATATCCTGGGCTGCATCAAAAGGAGTGTGACCAGCAGGTCAAAGGAGGTGATCCTGCCCCTCTACTTTGCTCTCACCTCACCTGNGCGCTTGCAGCCCAGAAAGCAACCGTATTCTGGGCTGCATCAAAAGGAGCGTGACCAGGAGGTCCAAGGAAGTGGACCTGCCCCTCCACCTCTGCTCTCTTGAGCCCTCATTTGGAGTATTGTGTGCAGTTCTGGTGTCCTCAACATAAAAAGGACATGGAGCTGTTGGAACAAGTCCAGAGGAGGGCCACGAGGATGATCAGGGGACTGAAGCACCTCCCATATGAAGATAGGCTGAGAAAGTTGTGGCTGTTCAGCCTGGGGAAGAGAAGGCTGTGTGGAGACCTCATAGCAGCCTTCCAGTATCTGAAGAGGGCCTCTAGGGATGCTGGGGAGGGCCTCTTCATTAGGGACTGTAGTGATAGGACAAGAGGTAAGGGGTTTAAACTTACACAGGGGATGTTTAGATTGGATATAAGGAAGAAATTCTTTCCTATTAGGGTGGTGAGATGCTGGAATGGGTTGCTCAAGGAAGTTATGAGTGCTCCATCCCTGGCAGTGTTCAAGGCCAGGTTGGACGAAGTCTTGGGTGGCATGGTTTAGTGTGGGGTGTCCCTGCTTAAGGCAAGGGGGTTGGAACTAGATGATCTTAAGGTCCTTTCCAACCCTAACTATTCTATGTTTCTATGATTCTATGATTGCTGATTCTAACGTAGCCTTCTAGCAGACAAGAGGGAGTCTGTGCGTGGAATTCACCATCATTTCTTTATTTTCTCAGTCATCATCATGGGAGGTGTGATTTAACACTAAACAAATGCATCAGTGGTGAGAACACAGATAAGTAAAGCAGCACAAGCATCTCAGAGATAACATTAGATGGGAGGGTAAGCATTTAGCTCCCAATAAACATGTTTGCTCTTATCTACAAGAACCTATTAGACATCTTTGTGCCCTGAAGAATTTATCTGCAGGAATCCATTGTTGCAGGATCTTTGCTTCTACATGTGTATCTCTACTTGAAAGACTGAGTACTTTACCAATGTGCCTGTTTAGGGAAGACAACTTCATGTATTCTGTACTTACAAAACTTTCAAAGGAAGTGTTAAACCTATCTTTGGTTTAGTAGCTTCTCATGTATTACAAAGGGAAACAACAGAAAGGAAACTAAGTGATTATGTGCAATTTTCTGAGTAAATAGCTCCTGCAGATTATTTAAGTTAAATTAACTGGTTTAGCAGGAAGGGGAAAAAGACCACCAAGTTGGTAGAAAGTACATATTCCCTCCAAAATATATTTGAGCATTTTTGGATGTAGCCAAAGGCTTAGTTGTTAGCAAGCTGTAAGGATTAAACATTACATCATACTCATCTCTTGCTGGATTCTGCAAAACTCTTCCTCCTACAAAACAGCACTTACTCAATGGCTAACCAACCCACTTCAGTGAGACTGCTTATTAAATAAACTATCATTCAGACTGAGAAGGAGTGGCAAACTGGATTAGCATTGTAAGCATTTTGTTTGAATTACCTGCTATAATTCAGTCTTTTTATGGTTTTGTTCCTATTTCTTTTCATCATTACAAACTTCAGGGAGAACACAAAGCCTTTTTTAAATTGTGCTGTACAGCTTTCTTTCAAATAAGCTTAAATTGTAAAGATGACATCAGATGTCATCTTCTGCTTCATCTCAAAATGTATGAGCCATAAACCACTATGCATAATCTGACTAGCTAAAGCTTCTTGGGGACACCTTCTCTACTCCCTCCACCAGGGAGCAGGGCAGGATAGTGGCTTCAGATACTTAAGTGGTTTTCTCCTTAATGCTCTTAGGACAGTCACAGAAAATTAGCCTGCATTCATCAAACTGCCCTGAAAGTCACAGTCACTTTAAAAACATACAAACAAACAAACTAAACCTGTGAAAGAGCAGCATTAATAGAAATAATAAAATTCAAGGTATCATATACCAAAGTTAAGTGGTAGAAATTACCACTTTATTGTCTAGAAACTAGAACTTCTACACTACTAAATTCATGGCATTATTTTACTTACTTCATGCAGTAATTCATGCAGAAGACTGATGATTTTAGTACTCTAGATTTAGTCTGCAGCAGGTATAGCTACAGTTGTTTATTTTTGTTAATTTGGTCTGGTATTATAGAAAAAACACAGCTATACATAATTTGTTTGAACAGTGACTAGTACCACAGAATATTGGCCTATGACATGAGCTTGTAAGAATGACAGTAATGAAGATGATTCCCAAAGGAAGGCCTGCATGGCAACTTTAAGATGTAAGACAAAAAATTTTTCTACCCTCTTTGGAGATAGAAACCATAGGGAAAATGGCTGGTGCAACTGTTGCACATTTTTTATTTATAGCTGAGAAGTTTCCTGGAATAAGCCCAAAGAAATATTTCATGGCCTGATCATTAGTTATATAAAATAAGCTTACGCATTAAAGAAATGCTTTTTGGTCTTCACCTAAAGCACCTAAATTACACCTTATGTTTTTTATTTTATTTGTATTTTTAATAGGATGGATTAAAATATCCTTTAATATTTTTAACTAAATTCTCGAATGGACATTCAAAATAAAGTATAGCTGACACAGCTATTTGTTTGCTTATTTGGATTCTTTATCTATTCATTATGGCCCTAGTTTTACAATTCATGACAAAAATAGTTTGATAAAAGCTAAGACTTCAGAACCAAAGTATTTGACCTGAAACTAGGAGGAAGCTTTGTCTGTGTAAAGTAATGTAATTTATTAAAACCTCCAGTATCTTATCTTTTTAATAAATTACATTAAAAAGTGAACATTAACATTAAAAAGCAATTTGAATACAGGAAAATAAAAAGGTGATTTCTAAGAAGTTTGGGGCATTTTTCATTAATATTTGAATAAAATTCTAGCCACTACTAACTTGTAAATTTCAAAGAAGTGGAGTGTTTAAACCTAAGAAGCAGAATATTGTTTTCAGGTCATATTTGCAAAATGCATGAGGTTTAAAGCCCCACAGTGTATTAACATCAGAAAGGTGCTTTGTGTTGTCACAAGATGTAAGACTTATATGAGCCCTGTGTTAACTCTCCTGTGCTTCTGTGCAGTGAAGCTAAACAAATTAGGTATTTCACAGGGTAGATTAGTAGAGCCCTTGATTTTAATATCTTAGTATATAAATGCTAGTACTGGATCTCTTAAATAAGGTAAGCAGGAGGAGAAATAAATCTTAAAGGGAAAAACAGTTGTCTCTGCAACCCCACAGTCAAACCCCTCTGCAATTTCAGTATGTTAATTTACCCTTCTTTTTCTGGTAAGCGAAGAAATTAATTCAAATGCCTTAGCAAGAACATCACTTAAGATAATCAATCCAAGAGGGGAAGTGAAGAAAAAAAATCACCCAACTCTATTTTATCCTGATGCTCTTACATTGTGCCATGAATATATCTGGGCTTTCATAAAGCATAGAAAATAGGTCCTTGTCTTGGAAACTTCACAACTAATGATAACAGTTTACATACCCACTTACTATTGGACATGCTGAAACACATCCTGCCATAACAGAACTCCATCTGTATCGCTTCTCCTTCCTAAAAATGCACTTTAAAGAATTAAATTTTAGGACTGCTTTAGTGTATAGTGTTAGGAGGGCTTGCACAGTTCACTATGCAGTTGTTACATGAATCCTATAGAATATCCATCATGAAACAAATAAAATGTGCTGAGATCACATCAATGGTAATTCTCAGATGTATTTTATACATATTTTTTTTTTTTTCTTTATCCACTATTTATGTTAAAAGTTAAATGGGCAAATTTAAACTTAAAAATCAAGACCATATTCTAGTCAGTGCTGTACTTCCCACAAAAGCCTGTACTGCAGAACTTTCCATAGGTGTCACTGAAAATTTCTTTCCAAACACAAACAATTATTTTACTTTCTTTAAGTGGCTTCTTTTTTTTTTTTTTTTCCCCCAAGGGGTAAAGAAACATTTTGATTGAATGAAATGTACTGAAATTTATTTAATTTACTTACCTCATTTACTTATTTTCAAATATCTAAGTGCCATTTTGTTCCTTGAAGAGGGGGAAAACATGCAATTTCACTCTAGTGACCTCCAGCTTAAATCTTCTGAAGGGCTCTTAATATATAACACTCATACTGCCCCCTACATTGAAAACCACAGCATGCTGAAGAGGACTCTTACTGCAAGCCGCCTTGCGAAATAATTGCAGCCTAGATGAATGCAGTAAAACAGTGCTTGATATACATACCAGAACACAGACCTTAAATGACAAGAAAATTAAATAACAACTTTGTTACTGTACTCATTTTCCTTTAGGAATAAAAAACAAAAACAAAAACAGCACAACAAGAAAACAACAACCATTTTGTCTCATGCCTTTACAGTCAGTCAACAAAACAAACTAGATCACTTTATCCCAGGACTTCATAATGGGATTTTAATAAGAACTTACTCATATATGTAATTTGGTGTTAGAAATTACTAAGAATCTAGAGAAATTGAGAGATGGTAAAATAAGCTAAGAGCTGTAAGGCACACAGCAGTAGATTCTGCTGACAGGGAAGTGATTGGATTGAATGGTTACAACCAAAGGGAAGCCTTCTAGTTGAGATGCTTGGGTGTTCTATGTGCTAAAGTGACTTTAGCAAAACTGTTCGTTACTGAAACAGCTGCTGATACAAATTGACAAAATATTATCTACATAGAGGATTATCTGTCTGTTAGTCTAGCACTTGCATTGATCGGTTGCCCCACCTGGCAAATACAGAAGATTGAAGAGTAATGGAGGAAGGATGAAATTCAAATGCTTGTAGGGCATGAAGCTCACCCTTAGGTCCTAATAGAAATATATGCTCCAGACAAAGGACCTGTCAAATTCTAAGCAAGTGAAGAAGAAAAAGACCAGTGCTTGTTTATCCGTCACTACATTACTCTAATCTACCAAAGTACTGTGTGAGAAAAAGAAAAAATGGAAAAAAAGAAGATGTATTCTGAGATAAATGGACATCAATGTCTGTATACATGGCACTGTGGAGAACTCATCTGAAATTATGTTGCCTATTCATGCCATACACACTCAGGAAAGCTACGCAAGCCAGAACACATAATCCACAATAATGAAGAGAATTAAACCCCATACTGTAGCACGAAACCAAAAGAGCTGAGGCTATTGTCTAGCAAAGACTGGGATGAATAGATAAGGAAGTAGCTCAGAGGACAGCTACCAAGTAGCTGAAACAGGCTAGGAAAGACTGACAGGGAAAAACATTACCAAAGCAGGTAACTGCTCATAGAAAAAGTGTGAGCTAGTATTTTCAAAGGGTGCTCTGCAGAGAAGTGAGGTTTTGAAAATGTCTTCCTTTGGTAAAGACATAAAAAAACCCCATCCACCTCTAAGACCTGCAAAGTGCAACTGCTTATACTACTGCTTTAACCATGTTGGAAGAACACTTTCTCCTTCCTTCTATGACTTTAGTAATTGAAAGGCAAAGTTTTCTGCCTCAAAGTTGTAACCTGCATGGCAAAAGCTATTAAAACTACTTATGAAGAATTAATGTTCTCTTTTTGCAAAACTGCGTCTAATAGAGACATTTCCCACAAAAAATGTCCAGCTCCATGTATGTATCATGGCATGGGGAACTGTCAGCCAGACTTACAGGACATGTCTTTTTTATGTCTCATCAAACCCTTCTCTTAGAAGTTTTATCTACATTCAGTACATGAGAAGGCTGAAATTTTGATGACGCTGCTGAAATTCAAATGTGGAGTGTTCAGGCATTCAAAGTACAGTTCTGTGGAAGCATGGAGTTTTATGAAGAGCATTATATTTTTCTATTGCCTTTAGCACACAAAATACAACAGTAACTCTTAAAAAGTAGTGAAATCCATTTACAGGCTCAATGGTTTCATTATGAGAACAATTTTAGACTATAGGATGCCAAAAATCAGACATAAGTTGAGTCTAAAAAATTTTCAGTCTCACAGGTGATCAGTGAGAGTTGAGAAGTCTTCATACTCCACTGAAGATGCATCTGACATTACTATGTTGCCAGCGATGTCAAACATAGGCCCCTCTGATTTGTTTTTCCTGTCAGTTCATGAGCAGGAGCCAGCAATTTAACCACTCAGGGGACAAGCTTGGTAGATGAAAAATCCAGATGCCAGTTTATAGCTTTCACTTTTCCAGCAGTGGCATGGAAAATGGCCTATGACAAATTTTTGTTGCAGACTTCGTCAAGCTGCTATGTAGCTAGTGTGTTACAGGGTACTTTGTCCTTCTGGAACATGTTCCTTCAAAACTGTTTCTAATTATGAAGAATTAATATATTTTTTAAATATGATGTTATGCAACATATATAGATACTGTTTTGTTCATAAGTAGAAGATGGGAAATATTGCATACAAAGTAGAGATCACAAAATACAGTCATTGAAGGAATGGATGATTATTGTTCAGGTGGAAATAAGACATGTTTGATGCTTTGAATCATATAAACTTCTGCATATCCAATGTAATCTATCCGTTTTGGTGTTTACTTAATAGATTTGAGGTTTCTCCTGGGTTCAGCAGTAGCAGTCATTTTTTCTCCTTCTTAGTAGCTGGTGCAGTGCTGTGTTTTTGACTTTCGGCCTGGGAATGGTGCTGATAACACTGATGGTTTTAGTTGTTGCTCAGTAATGTTTAGTCTGACCAAGATCTTTCTGAGTCTCATGCTCTGCCAGGGAGGAGAGGAAGCTGTGAGGAAGCAGAGACAGGACACCTGACCCAAACAAGCCAAAAAGGTATTCCATACCACAGCACATCATGCCCTCTATATAAACTGGGGGCAGTTACCCAGAAGGGCAAGATCACTGCTCTGACAGGCTGGGTACCTGTCAGCGGGTGGTGAGCAGTTGTATTCTCTTCCCTTGTTATTTCCCTTATCATTATTATTAGTGGTGGTAGCACTAGTGATTTGTGTTATAACTTAGTTACTGGGCTGTTCTTATCTTAACCAGTGGGAGGAACATTCTTTTGATTCTCCTCCCCATCCCTCTGGGAGCTGGGGGGGAGGAAGGCGGTCGTGAGGAGGGGGGAGTAAGAAAGTGGCTGCATGGCTCTCAGTTACCAGCTGAGTTTAAACCACTGTAGTTCTTTTTGGCTCCAAAAGTGGGGTGATACAGCAGAAGAAGTTTTTGAGAAAGGGAAGAAAATAATCCAAATCCTGCTGAAAGCTGGTTTTGCCATAAAACGGAGTAAGGTCAAGGGACCTGCACGGGAGATTCAATTTTTGGGAATAAAATGGCAAGATGGACGTCACCAGATCCCAACAGATGTGATCAACAAGATAACAGCAATGTCTCCACCAACTAATAAGAAAGAG
>NDXB01007384.1:19232-32350 GCA_002631895.1 Agapornis roseicollis | reverse complement strand
TTTTTTGGGAATTATTTTTTCCTTTTTTTTTTTTTTTTTCTCTTTTTTTTTTTTTTTCCTTTTTTTTTTTCCCTTTTTTTTTTCTCCTAAGAAATGAGCTTGAAGGTGCCCTTGTAATTGTGCATGATCACATATAACCACTGTTTCAAGATTGCTGTGGTTTCATATTACCGTTAATCAATGCAACACACATTAACTAAGTATTTTTTTCTGCTCTTGCATGATTTATTATGTCTTCATTCATTAATGTGTTTGATCAGAAAACTAATTAAAAAATGAACTATGACAGCAACACGTACTTGGCATCAATTATTAAAAGCCGATTTCTTGGAATAAAAATGTGGTAATGAATACATGAGTTACCATGGGTTACATTGTATTTCAAATTATCTGAACTGTTATTAGCACTTATCCTTGGCTTTTCCATTTATGAGCAAACTAGATGTGACACTTAAGCATATTAAGTTTGTTTCCAGCACTGATACTTTAAATATTTGCAAGTAAGGAGTGAGTTCCTAGACCTGAATTACTCTACAGGTATGTTCTATATTTAACATCTGCTTTTTTGAAGCAATGAAAGGCCTTGTTTTTCATCTTCATTACCAGCCACTGAATATACTCATACAATACCTGGAAGATGATAGCAAAATTTCTATGAATAAAGCAAGATTTATTTCCCCTCATAGAATTTTAACTTAACAGATTACAAAACTAGTTACTTACTTGTTCTTAAAAATGCATTCTTCCTGCACCATTGTAGTTCATTTTCCCATGTTTTTTTCAGCTTGGTTTGTGCTAGTCAGATTACCCAGGTGTTAGTTATTCAGATCTTACAGACAGCAGAGCTACTCACCTGCTTGAGGTGAGCACTCACATTCCACCTTCACGTGTTGGGGTATAGCCCACATTTGCTTCCCTCATGGTTATTTAGGAGCAGAGGCTCTCATATATTTGTGTAGTGGAAAAATGAAAATAAAAATTAAAAAAAAACCAAACCACCCAACAGTAACTATTCTATACCCCTAAAGAGGGAAGCACTTAGTATCACTTTTCATTAAATGCCATACTGCTATTTAAAGGTCCCCTCTCTATCATAACTGGGCATTGAGACAATAATCCAGCAGCCACTTTATTTCATAAACTTGATGGATTCCTTTAACCTGGGACCCAGACTGAGAAATACTGCATCCCTAGAACCATGCATTCATACTGGCCTTATAAAAATACACAATTTTGAGAATCAATTTCCCCTATTAAATTCACTGTTACTTCAGCCTTCTGCACCATCATGAAGTACTTGGAGTGAATTTGCTCAGTTACAGTTTCAGATATTGCTCAGATCATCTCCCATATGTGGCTGACCACAGCTGATGAGCTTCTCAACCAGCAGGACATATGGAGGAATACATTTCTATAATGGATTTTAGCTTGTGCCAGAGGAAGCGATGTTTCTGTGAGCAGCAGTTTACCACCTTTCTAGAAACCAGCTTACTGTTGTCATCTGACTTACACCTGCCTCCATCTGGATGAGTTAGTAAATCATCTGACTGCACCTATCCTTCACCTGTAGCTGACAACACATTATGCAAATCCCTGCACACTGCTGAAAAAAAGATAAGCAATAAGAAATCAGAGGTTTTCATAGTCAGTGTACATTTATTACAAGTTCTGTGTTCCTGAACAGACCTCCACTTTCTCCACCACAGTCAGCTGGCATAGCAATGATCTTCTAAATAACTACCCACTGTCTTACCATCTCCTACTTTCCTTTCTTAAACTGGTGTCTCACTTACAGAAAGGTGCATCTGTCTTCTTTCTTGCCTGATGAAGAAGCCGGAGCACACATTCCCCATATGTGCAAGAAGTATGTAAGAGTCCATACCTGCTCCTGGAAGTGCTAAAAAGAAATGGGTCATTATTTTGAACAAGGTAAGGACTCTGAACTGTTTTAAAATTCATTGATACATTTTGGTACTAATACCATAACTGTTAAGCTCTTTCCCATTATGAATTTACAAATAATGTGTATTCTACACATATTTTCAGTATCACATGTCAAGTCTTCATTGGCTGAGAAATACAGGCTTTTATGCAGGATTCTCTAACAGTTTTCTACATTAGGCTACAGAATTCAAGCACCAGGGTGTTTTGAAACATTCTAATGTGCCATAACATGTTTAACATTTATGTTATACACTGCCAGATAAAAACACTGCTTCATATCAAAAGATTTACTTTAGTCAACCTAGTTCACATAATCTGCAACATGCAGTATGGTAAATATATTATACAAGCTTTTTAGGCTGAGCAGAGCTTGATACATCCTCACAGCTCTCTGATTTTGTATATTCTAGGAGTTGTCATTAATTATGCTACAGATAAAAGGACATTATTATCTGTAGGAAAAAAAAAACAAACCAAACAACAACAACAACTACAACAACAAAAAAAAGCCCAAAACAAGCCCACAGAAAATCACAACAACATAATGCTAAAAAAGCCCTAACCTTTCTTTATGCAAAACACACAATCCTTCTACTCAAGAAAGGTAATTTAAGGACAGCATTAGCCTTTACCTGAGATAAAGACTTAAAAGGCAAGTTGCTAAGAAAAATTAGCTCTGATAAGTAAGCAGGCATGCCTCTACCAGACCCTCAGCACTCTCACTTGTTCTACCTTCCCGACAATCTGCTGTGACGCTAACTAACATTCTCATTCTGCGTTATCAGCTCCCAACCTTGGGCTAAGCTTTCAGGCAATCATGCCATTTGAACACCATTGGCATCATACTTCAAAAAGTTGCTTTCTGTTATCTCAGGCATTTTGTGAAAGTCTGATTGTGGATGTTTTTCCCAACTGGGTGCTGGAAACTGAACATTTTGTTTTATGATGTGCCAGCTTAGCTACAGCATACATTCTCTGTGCAGCCACTAGAAAGGGATTACAGTTTTTTATATGTTTTAGAGTTCATTCAGAGCTCAGATGCCACAGATCTCCTCATTGTTCTACAGCATGTGTTTCTGCTAGGGGCAATGCTGGAGTTCCCTTTACATGTCATCTATTTCTGCCTTTACTGCAGTGCCCAACTTGCCTTTATTGCAATTCAAGGCATGGGCCTTTAGAACCAAAACAATTTCATATTGTCCTGTCATTGTCCAACCTTACTGAACTATTAAAACTTACAAAGTGTTTACGGCTCCCCTGGGATATGGTAGAATAAGGTGAACAGTGTTTCAAGGGGGAAATTCTAATGCTAAATATTTAGTGCCTTTATTAGGATTTGGCAACAAATTTCCAAGCTACAAATGGAATAAAGAATGACATTTTATGGAAAAAAAACACAGCCCTTTTGGAGAAGGCCACATGTAGAGTGCTTCTGCCACGCCAGTTGCCCCAGAAGAACATAGGAGCATTTTCCTGTTCAAGCTGGTTTAACTCAGTAGGTTTTTTTCCTAGATTTTGTTTCTTTGCCAGTACTCAAGCTGACCATGTAAGAGCTGAGTACCCAAACCCACTAGAACAGGTGATGTATCCTTCCAGTGTCCTAATGAGGAGTCTCCAACTTGCTAATAGAAAACCAAAGGTGAAATGTGGTTTACATTTCCAATTAGCAAAATTAGCATTTGCTAATTACTGCATCAAATTGAAGCTGGTGAAACAGGCATAAGAGGATTTTTAAGACCTATCTGCTATGAAGAGTGGTTGGAGAGAGACTGCTTAATGTGAAAAAGCAGAAGCTGCTAGTTTACTAAGTGTTGCTTTCAGACAACTGCTTGATAAGTCCTTTTTTTTTTTTCCCCATAGCATTTGGCGAGGAGGTTTTAAACTACAGTGTTTCTTCCAGTGGTAACTCATCACCAAAGGGATAGGCTGCTTGGTTTCTGTCTAGGTATGGGATACCCCTCCAGGGTGTCGAACCATCTGTGCAGCCAAAAAGCCATGGAAGAAAGGAAGTGTCTGTTCACTGTTTACTGCTTATCTGTCAGACTAATTCTTTGTCTCTGGAGACCAGTGGCTCAAAACTACAGTAGACTTGCTGCTTCTCAGAGTTACTTGTGTCATGTAGCAGTCTGGCTCTCAATTTGAACCAGGGTGGCAAACCAAATGTCTGTACTTTATTTTTGCCTCTGATACGAAGTACTGCTTGTGCACAAAGACAGGCAGCCTTCTGTCACTAAACAGAAGACATCCAGGCTCACTTCAAAAACCAAAACAAAACCAAGAAAAGCCCAATTTTACATGGCACAGAGTTGTCTGCAGGAACATGAAGATCCCATAGATAAAACCCAGCTGCTGTACATTGATATTTCAGCCTTCAAAGAGCTCTTCTTCATCTACATTGAGCCACCATTACTGTGAAATGCCACACTGGGAAGCTTATGCCTTTCCAATGTCCTTTTAGTTCCCACATCCTTCTGTACTACCAGAAAACGGGCCAGTCTGGGGGGTGTGTGTGTGTGAGGTGGGGTTGATTAGTTTTTCTTCAAAGGATTTTAAAAAAAAGTACCATTCTCCAAGAGCAGCATTTTCTCACACACTGAATTATCCTGAAGCATTTGTACTGCAAATATGACTCTAATTAGACTTTGCACTTTCCAAGTCATTACCTCTCTGGTGGCTACTCAAGCAGCATTGAAGGCAAAAAGCAGATGTCACTTGATAGTGCCTGCATTCTTGAACACAGGCTTGGTCCCATTCTTCTTACCGTGGTGCAATCAGGAGTAATGTATGCTTTTGTCTCTCAAGTAAAGGTTCAAGCTTTTATCATAATAAACAATGTCAACACTCAGGGAAGTCTTTTTCATGCAGACTATTTTATTAGCCATTTGTTGAAAATGAAAGCCAAGCACTCGAAAGTAAGTGTTATGGAAAGACCTGTTAGACTAGAAGTAAACTTAGAAACCCAGAATAATTTCTAAAGCCAAACAGAATTTATTTGAACAAAACCAACCAATCCCCTTCTCTGTCATTTCTGTGCACTTTTGTAACATGCTCGGAGGCCTGTGTATACTAAAACACATGTAAGTTAAATATGTATAATGCCATCACACAGTTGCTGGAATTATTTAGACAACAGAAAATGAAAGGCCAAACTAAAGATGACGCATTCTAGGGTGTTGAAACTGCAGTGTGAAGAATTTTAGGTAGATATCCACTGCAGGAAGAAACCTGTCTCTTGAGAGCTGGTCTTTCACCCTGCTGTCAACTTTTGAGGCTGACAGTGCCAAAAAAAAAAAACAGCTGTGTGTTTTCTGGACCTAGTAGGTCTGACTGCAGTGCTGTCTCTCCTATCTAGTCCTGGGCAGGGGGATGATGTTTCTGTCCTGGCTGCATATGAAAAAGACAGAGAAGATTTTTCTCTGGCCCTTACTACCACCAGCAGCTGAGAAAAAAAAAAAAGCCATAAGGAAGACAAACATATTTTGACAAGAAGCATTTTAGGTCTTTAGGGTAAGATGACATGAACGCATGACCACCCTGTATACTAGTACGTGTAGTGTAATTTTTCTTGGGTATATTTGGCAGGGTATAGCTTTGCCTCTGCTACTGTATTTCGCTAAGTTTGAATGATCAAAAATTTTCAAAGCAAATGTGAAGAGTCTGAAATCATTTGGCCAAATTATGAACTAGAACAAGTGCATTTTTCTTATACTTTCAGGGAAAATATTTGTTATCTAAAATTTGCTCAAAGAATTAACTTCAGTGACCCTCACCAGGTACTTCTAGTAGGTTGCCAGATTCTTCTAATATGTACTTCAAATTTTCTTTAAAATCTCAAATTCAGAGAATTAATTGCAAACATTCCAGGCATCTATTCCCATTCAATGTTCAGGAAATCTGTATTTCCCTTGAGTGTTGTACTGAAAATACACCTGTCAAAGGAAAAAGGAAGTCCCAACAGGTTAGTAGGTGCTTATGGGATTGTCAATTCTACAAGGTTAAGCATTGAAGTCTGAACATAAGCAGTAGCAAGAAAAAAGAAAAACTTTGAATATTTTCCTCAGTATTCTGTTTGTACCTTTACAATTTTTGCAGCCCCTCATAAATTAGTCTTTCTGGCTCTCTGTCCATTCATTTTGTAATTATACTATAGTTACTATAACTACAGCTACTGTTACAACTCACCAAAAAGCAATCAAACAAGAATTAAAAGTTTCCAGTGAAGTGCAGCATCAAGAACTTCTCATGCAGGCTACTGCCAAAGGTAATTCTGAAGGCTCTTTTGTCAGTAAATGCTTCACAGCATAATAAAATGAAATTGTTTAAGGCAGGCAGTCACAGGCTGTAAAGGATATCACATATAGCACAATGACATTTAAAGAGGCTTCGGAAGTTCTGTAACTGCAACCTGTATCTAAGCCACGGCATTATGTGTCAAACTTGCAGCTGTGTGTTTTAATATTTTGCTTCAATGTGACATTAACTCCCTTTGGCATCTTTCGAAATCATAAATCCATACAAATCAAAAGTTTAAACATTGTCAAGATAAATAAAAGTGCAGTGATGTGCCTGGAGGGACTCTTAAGGTCTTTGATTCCTTTTAGAAACTTTGTCACCAAGTTGAGAAGAGGTTGGCATGATTTTCCTGCTTCTCATGGAGTTGGCTCGGCGCTGGATACTGCCAGAACTGAAGCTGCAGGAACAGGAAATGCACTACTGAGTCTCCTGCCGTGGTTAGTTCAGTGTGTGTCATTCTTCCACACCACTCATCTCAACTGCTTTACATTGTTTGAATATTAGCAGTTCTGCATAAGACAACAGGAAAAGGAATGAAAAACCTGAGGAGGATACCTCCATTTTGTCCCCACAGCTTCAATTTCTCCTGTACCATGTCACTACCTTCCTACCTTGTTATTGTTTAGCAACAAGGTCGAGGAGCTTGCTGCAGAATTGGAAATGCTGCCTGCTACTCAGGCTTCAGAACCCCCCCTTTCAAGGGATCATAAGCCTACATATTGCAATTGTTCCTTCACAGAAACGCCAACTTTTTTGTTTCAGTTTATTTCTCTAAAAAGGTGGGACATCTAAAGAAACATCTTCATAAAGAGCAAAAAAGAAAACAAACCAAACAGAGCAGGGAGGGATCACTATCAACTTCAAAGTCAGGCTCTTGCTCTAAGTGTGATGTGCTGTGGGAAAAAAGCTACCTTCTTACTTGTACTTCTTGTACTTCTTACTTGTACTTGTACTTCTTACTTCATAAACTTTTCATGCTATATTGACAATTAATTAATACAATTAATGATGACATGCTGACATGTCTACAGTTTTCACTTTTGTATGGATCCCCTCAGAGCATTAAAAAGGATAAGGAAGCACACAGTTATGCTTACATGTGCATATATCCATATACAACTGTATACATATTTTCTTCTGAATATGAGAACTGAATTAAGAGAGAGGGAACTGTGAGTGAGAGTCAGTGAAGGTCTCCATCCTTGGAGATATTCAAAAGTTATCTGGACATGGTCTTGAACAATTGGTGGTAAGTGGCCCTGCTTGACCAAGGGAGTTGGACCAGATGGCCTACAGCGGTCCCTTCCTATCTCAGCTATTCTGCAACTAGAAAAAATAACAGTAAAATAAAGAAATAAAAAAATAAAAATAAATGAAACAACCAACAACCAAACCAAAACCCACTAAACCCTTTTCTGCTGAAATATGAGGTAAAATTCAAAATTTGTTTCCTTCTTGGCAGTACTACTTGTTCAGAAGCATTAAGAATAATAAATATAACATACAGAAAAAGTCTGTCTGTCCATTCTTCCACCTGGAAAGTGCTCTGACAGTACTTGTCTTAGAGCATGGTGGGGGATGATAGGCTGAGAAAGTTGGGGCTGTTCAGCCTGGAGAAGAGAAGGCTGCGTGGAGACCTCATAGCAGCCTTCCAGTAACTTCAGGGGGGCTATAGGGATGCTGGGGAGGGACTCTTCATTAGGGACTGTAGTGACAGGACAAAGGGTAATGGGTTCAAACTTAAACTGAGGAAGTTTAGATTGGATATAAGGAAGAAATTCTTTACTGTAAGGGTGGTGAGGCACTGAAATGGGTTGCCCAAAGGAGCTGTGAAGGCCAGGTTGGACGAAGCCTTGGGTGACATGGTTTATGTGAGGGGTCCCTGCTCATGGCAGGGGGGTTGGAACTTGATGATCTTAAGGTCCTTTCCAACCCTAACTATTCTATGATTCTATGTCAAGAAGATGACTTTTTTTGTACTGTTTTTCCTGCCTGCACCTCTGAGTTAGAATCTGTCTCCAACCACACTTTAATATCTTTGTTTTCTTTCTGCTCTGCTTTTGTGCAAGTGAAAATTAAATCCTTTGTCCCCGTCTGAAATGTCAGTTTTCTTTCAGCTGCTGTGTACATCAAAGGAGTGTACTGACTGCCAGACGCTGCCTTCAATTAATTCTGATGCCATAATTGTTTCATGAAATACTAAGGTCTACAATGCAGAACTGAACTACTATTTTTCAAGAACATCTGCATTTCTTCAGAGGTACTCTACTCAGTGTGTACTGAGTTTAAAATGTATTCAGTATCTATCCACACCTTCAACACCAAAAGTTCACTTGGCAACTTACCAGGTCCAAGATGAAAGGGATCTTAAACTAAAATAGAAAGATCCTCTGAGAGTGTCCTTGCACTATCATCTAGTTTCTAGCACACAGCCATCAGAGATGAAGCCTGTGTAAACTTTAAGGGTAAAGTAATGCAAACTAGTAACCTGTAAACTAGGACTTTATTCACATGTCTCTTGGACATCAGTACTAAATATTTGTGCTTTACTGTCCTGAACATGAAAGTAAAAAAGGCTTCTACAGGAAAAGCAGATGAGTAAAAATAAGCAAAGGGCAGAATGGTGCACCAGTGATGCAGACAGCTGCTTGTGTTAAAGCATTCCAGAGAAAAAAGTCACGAGTGAGAACGAGATCCCAAGGCCTCACAACCAAACTCAGCCTTATGAATCAGCATTTCAAAAATAAGATGTCTGCTTTGTCTTGCTTATGGTACCTAAAGGTTAGAGGCCAATCAAGACTATGTAACACAAGTGTCTGGTTGAATACAGTGTGTAGGGATGGCAGTTCCTACCAGAGCTGTGATTCATAAACTCCAATACCCTATTTCCAAGAGCAGTAAATGCTATATGTTTCTGAGAATGTTACAGAAACAGTCTGTCACGGACAGTTAAGGAGATTACTTCTTGGAGGGAATCATCTTTCTGGCCCTGAGTCTTAACCAACAGAACCAAGGACTGAGAGGTGAGTCCAGTCCCTTGCTATTTTAAGCAAACACATCTTGTAGTATCTACCAGGAAGTGATCCGAAAGTATTGGTTAAGCCCTGAAGTGTGCAAATTTATCTCATTACTCTAAGTGGCTATGTCCCCAGTGTAACTATGATACATCTACACAACTCTTTTTTCAGCATTAAATTCTTCACATTAGTAATATTTTATGACAAAAATACCACATAGGCTAATATCTTGTATTTGTTAGGCTTTATTTTTACAGCCTTTCAAAGCAGCAGGAGTGGAGTTCAGCTCAGGTTCAAGCACCAAATGGGGATGCTGTAGATGCCTTGAATTTAAGGGCTGAGCTCCTACTGACCCTAATAGTGAAGTTAAATATGAGCAATGCAATGTAAGTAGTTGAAGGACAGAAGCTGTGTTTCAACTGTTTTGAACTTGATCTAAGCCAACACATTTGACTTCAGAACTCAAAAAGACAAAATCCACCCACAGAGTCAAGATACCTCAGTTGGTCTGAGAGGGGGTAACTCATGAAATCACTGCATCCAGTTTACGTCCAATTTTTCTCAAAAGTAACCAGTTGCCTCAATCACCTCTCAGTGTGCTTTTCTCAGATTGGCATTTTGAAACGTAGTAAAATGTTTCTTGAATTACTGTGGCATTCATTTATGTGTTATTTTATATGTATTGCAGTTATATGCTATGTTGTAGCAGGGAAGTTGTGAGTGCTCCATCCCTGGCAGTGTTCAAGGCCAGGTTGGACAGAACCTTGGGTGACATGGTTTAGTGTGCAGTGTCCCTGCCCATGGCAGGGGGATTGGAACTGTATGATCTTAAGGTCCTTTCCAACCCTAACTCTTCTATGATTCTATGATCTAATAGCTCTACCTCTAAGTAGTATTAAACCAACAAAGAAAGAACTAATTTTTCTGACATTCGTACTCAGTCACAAGGACATCCAGGCTCCTAGATTGATCTAGCAGACAGGCATTACACAGCTATGGATGGAATTTGGCTGTGAGCTTACACTTCTTTCACAGCTGCAATGTGCTACAGTTAACCCAGGAAGCTCTGCCGGGTTAACACCCCTCCAGAAACACAAAGCCAGCATCAGCCATGCTTAACTAGGCAGGCTTGAAGTTGTTTGGCATCCCCAGAATCATGTGAAGGCACAGACTGAGTATGGGGCTCAGCCCCAGCAAGTTACCTTTCTCACACTGTAGCAAAGAGTAAAATCACTTTACCTTGTCTTGGCTTACAAAAGGTTACATTTCTTGCCTTTTGTTGAAGAAAAGCATCATGAAGAAAATACACAAGCCCTGCTGGGGGCCCAGGAGCACTACTTAGTTATTATCAAAATCCATGAGATGCACCTGGCTGCTCTGACAAGTTTCTGACAGCTTCTTAAACACAACACAGCAGCAGCCAATGGAGCAACTGAACCATTTAAAGGAAGGCTCTTCTACTGCTATGTATTACATACAAAATTGGGGAGAGAGAGTGGAACAAGATTTTTTTCCCTCTCTCTCATGGCCCAGTTCCAAACAGCAGAGTTTTAAAGCCATTTCTGTTTTCAAGCCCTGAAGACTTGAGGCCTACAGCAATGGAAAGGACATACATAATAAAAGTAACAAGGGTGTTGAGCTATAGTATCCATCTGTTCCTCTGGAAACAGGGCAATTTTCTCAGCACAGAAACATCAAACTTACAACCTCAGTTCACTGCAACCTTATGATCTCTTGGTTCATAAACCTGCCACTATGGTTTACTTTCATAAACTCAGACTGAAATTGCTTCAGTGCAATCATATCTGGTCTATTATCTCATAAATTGTCTTGATCCTTTGAAGATGGCAGCTATTGCATGTGCTCAACATAGAACAGTAAAATAAAAAAAAAAACCCATCTATCTTTCTTCTTCAACACAAAATCTGTTAACCTACTGCACAGTATCTGATATGACCTCTGCAGCAGAAAGAAAGAAATCTGTGTTTGGTCAGTTTGGTAAATAAACCTAAAGCTCAGTCATGGCTCAGCCACAGAGACAGGTTTATAAATCAACAGACTGTAAAGTTTCAGGGCACAGAGATGCCAAGTCTGATTATTATCTGATTAGAAAATTGTTTATGAAGAAAGAATATAAATTTGCTTTAAATGAATGTTTGATCAAGTAAGTTACATTTTCCATAAATTCTTATGATATAAAAAAATTTCACCACATATATCTACAGAAAGAGAAAAACAAAAAAGAATGAGAGGTTTTCTCTGAAATTGCAAGTTAAGAACCAAAAGCCCTCTTAGTAAATACTGTTACAAGTTTATTTTCTTCAGTAATTAGCTAAGACCTTCTTGAAGGTATACAGTACCAAATAGGATGAGTAAAGGAGTTTACATACATTTACACACACCATTCAGCCACCATAACACAGAAGAAATCAAGCTATTAGTCTTTTTATGTATTTTTAAATGCAAGTGTAATATTCACAACAGCAGACAACAAAGAAGAGAGAACAATGGCAAGTACAACATGGAAAATGAGATTAAAAGATTCACCAAAAATGATATAAGAATACCAGAAAAAAATGAAAAAATGTTTTCCTTATTGCAGTTTCCAGAGGAGAAACAAAACTGACCTACGCTCTCTGCTCCAGACTAATTCCTTTCACATGCACCTGATACAACTTCTTTCCTTTGGGTACCATGTATAAAGAGGAATAAATCCTCTTTCTTACTCCACAGGCCTGCAGACATTTTTACAGCTGGTTCAACACAGAGGAGAAACAGGAGGGTTTCTCCTGTGACCATGCCAACTTGCTTTCCCGACCCTTGCCTTCCTTGCAGAAGGCTGAAGCCAGTCATCTACTGTTCTCTTGCACAGGACAGCACACAAACACCAGCAAATACTCTGCACCCTCATACAAAAACCTCTTACATCAATGCCTTAAGGGAAGTCACATAGGGTCTCAGGGCTTGCAAGGCTGCCTGCTCACACACCAGGAGAGAGCTTCACTGGGTTCTGTGAACACACAAACAGCAACACAAAGCTCAAAACACTAACACAGAATAAACCTTACCTTACCTTACCTTACCTGGGCAGTTGACCCAGCAAACAGGTTAGGTATTTCAAAGTGTAAGAAATGACAAAGCTGTTCACTGGAAAGCAAACATTAAAAAGCTGCAGACAGATGTTTAAAGTTTAATCCATCCCTATGTGGACCATTCTGTATGACTTTTAAGAATATCCAGTGCTCACAGCTTTTCAAGAATGGGAAATAGAACATGTCAGAAGTTCATTAATTCATTTTTCCATGGTCACTGTCTCTTTTCTTGACTGATAATACAGCAATAGTGTCTGATGGATAGCATCCTTTCTTCTAAAATAAAATACTAAAAATAATAAAAAAACCCAACTTTTTTAAAAAAAAAAACCCAACATTTTTGTTTGTTTGTTTTTCCAGTTGAATTTCCCCCAAAATAACAGGCTTGAAGTTACACTGCAACTAATCTCACAAAGGGAATAACAGACAACATCACTACATCATTAGAGACATTGATTGTCATGGCATTCACAGCATTCACCTAATCAGCTGAAGACAGAAGTGGTAAACTTTTTAGTGGCTAGCTTAATCTGAAACTATATTTGTATTCAAATAGAATCATAGAATAGTTTGCTTTGGAAGGGACCTTAAAGATCATCTAGTTCCAACCCCACTGCTATGGAAAGGGACAAATTCCACTAGACCATATCACCTAAAGCCCCATACAACCTGGCCTTGAAATAATAAAATGTTACAGAATAAAATAGTTATAAAATTTATCAAAAATATAGAATAAGAAATAGCTTTGGGTTTGGTTTTTTTTTTTTTTCAG
>NDXB01007384.1:432-19178 GCA_002631895.1 Agapornis roseicollis | reverse complement strand
AATTTATCAAAAATATAAAATAAAAAATAGCTTTGGGTTTGGGTTTTTTTTTTTTTCAGTTCTGTGCTTTAATTGTATTTTCTTCTTTCCCAAAGCTTTGTACCAAAACACAGGTCAAAGACAGAGCTTGTGATAAATGATATCTGATGTGATTCTTCTCAGCACTCGATAGGTTTCATAGCATCTCCCAGTATCCTACTTCCTGACTGTATTCATTAGCTGCCTTCAAAGCATTTCCACAGACCTTCTTTCTCAGCAGGATCTAAGAGTTCTTGCACATCCTCCACTGTGCACTGGCAAAATCTGCTCAAGTCTATCTTCACTAATTTGTGTGAGCAACTTTGCTTCGTATTTTCTTTGACAGGTTTGAAACTTAAACAGTAACTTGGATTTATTCAGCATAGGCTCATAATTAGTTCCCTCCTGGTTCTTTTTTTTTGCCTCTCATTTCCAAGTCAAAAATAGTCGGAGAAGCTTTTTGTTCTAATTTAAGAGCCAAGCTTCTCTAAATCACCTGGAGGAGTCACACTGAGTCTGTATGAGACCTTCTACCTTTTTTCAATTCCTCGCCAACTTCATTCCGCATTCTTGACTGTTTAAATGTGAGTATTGACTGACTAATACCAATACGCCAGGGCTGATTTCCAAGCCAACCTCCATGTGACACCCCAAACTTTCAAAGTCATTCAGCCTTCCAGCACATGGCTGGACCAGCCAAGCCCACAGAGAAGCAAGCTCATGCAACTGCACTGTACCTCTAAATCCACTTGGCCAGCTGTTGAAAGCTAGCACTAAACTCCCCTCATGAAGCATTTACTCATGCAGGTATGAGACACGTTGCCCAACAAAGTGTCTAGTTGCAGGACCGGGGCTGCCACCTCACTTCTGATGGGAAAGGACATTTCTGTGAGGTTTTACATGACGGATGTGTGTGTAGTGCAGCAAAGCTCTTGGAATAAAAGATATTGAAGACTTAATTGGCTTGTTTTGAAGTGTGTTGGGAGCAAAGGATTTGACTCAAGGGTATTCATGTCTGACATTGTCTTTTCTTGCACTGAAATTATTCACATGGAAAGCAGAGTTTTGCCCAGTATAACTCACTCACAAAGACAACAAAGACCAGGATACCTCAGGCTGAATTCCCTTTACTCCTCCCACCTTCTTTGAATAAATCAACTTTCTCACACTGCAACAGAGCAGGGAGGTTAATTCAGAATGTGTGTGCACAGTGCACCTGACAGACACAATAAAGCCCAGCTCAAAGAGCTAAGATGAAACAAAGGCATAAAAATAATACTGGAGAAGGGTTTACAAAAGGACAAAATATGGGCAGCCATTTAGAGGTGACAGTAATTACCTAAGTAAATGTCAAAACTCTTCAAAGAAACAAGGGGAGAAATATTCATGAATATTTAAGTCTGAAACTGGTGAGCATGTTGATTTGCTATTTGGAAGGTTACATTCCCATCTTCCCTGTGATAGCTGCAGAAATGGATATTAAAATCTTTGCAGGACAAACTCCTACTGTTTGAGGGCCTATTCATTCCTAGGTGTATTGAAACCAACAGTCATATAATTCACTCATGGCACCTAAAAAAGGCTTATACCATTCCTGAGCTTAGCTACAAGGATGAAAACAAGCAAGTTACAAGAAGAACTCCAGATATATGTAAACACGTAGAGGTACTTTCCCTGCTATAGCCAGTATCTTCTAGCCACAGTGTGACAGGCAAAAAAATCACTGGACCTCATTAGAAACTTTTTTTCTCAGCCCCATCCCAGCTTCTTTTGTCAGAGGCATAGGAACTGATAGGTGATTGTACAGCTAACAACAGTGCCATGTGAGAGATAGCCTGACTGTGAAAGCAAGCATACATCAAAAACACACTAAGCAGTTGCAACAAAAAAGTTTCCAAAGACTGAACAGCTTCTCCAAATACATGTGTTAGCTGTCTAGATGGCAGAACCACCTTATAAAGTAGAGCCATGGCAAGTAAAAATACAGATGAGAATCAGTATATTGAGTTCTATATTCAAGGGATGTAAAGAACACATATTATAACTCTGTGCTTAAAATGATGGGCTCTGGGACATCTGTTACAACACAGGAGAAAAATCTGGAATTTACCATAGACAATTCCAGGAAAATTTCAGTTCAGTACCTACCAGAATAGCAAGTCAGTGTTAGAATTAATTAGGAAAGAAAAATAATAATAATAATAATTAAATTCCCCACAACTGTATTATGCCCCTATGTAAATGCATAGTTTGTTTGGTGCAGTCTTGGTTTTTGCATCTCAAAACTGAGAAGAGCAGTGTCAGAGAAGAGCTGAAGAAGGGCAAAGGGAGTGACCAGAAATAAGCAATGGCTTCTACCTGAAGGCTGACTTTCTAAGTTAGAGCTCTGCAGCATAGTAAAGGGGTAGTTGAGCAGAATATGCTAGAGATCTACACAATCACAGCACAAAAATAAGGGAAAAAGTGTAACATGCACCCATTTCCTTGCACTCTTCCCTGGATACCTACTTTTGATGGATACTGGAAACAGTTATGGGCTAGGAAACTTGGATTTAATTTATTCAGTCAATCTTTAAGTTTTTACCTAATATTGTACATTAAATGTGGCAGCTATAGAAGTTACAGAGCTTAATACTGCTCAACATAATTAACCAGTGTTTAAATTTTGATTTTATGCCCATTTAATTACTTCAGATTTAAGTCATTAAGAAGTCCACTCTACCTCAATCCAGAGGGCCACATATCGCAGGAAAAGGGAAGGTCATCTTATAGAACAGCTAACCCAGTCTCTGAGACCATCCTTGGCTGGTATAAATGACATAATCCTCAGTATGCTCTCATTGTGCCAAAGACAAAAGCAACACCCTCAGAGATCCATGGTTAGAAGATAATTTTACCTCTGTGCTTCTTGTTGAATTGTGCCAAGCACACACATATCTCCAATATGTCATGTCTGCAGTAAAGTGCACCAGGAGGTGAGTTTTAAACCCAGGAAATGTTTTAGACTCCTTTATATTGCAGATATTTTTAAAATATGATCTAGACAATGCTGACTACAAAGGTACCCAGCTAGTTCCATTTAATGCAGTGGTTTGTGTCAATTGCTGCTTTTACGTAGACTAAAATTAGGCAATGAGCTAGCAATCACTCATTTGACATATCTTTAATATTTATGGTAAATGCTGAAGAGCAGGACACAGACTACTTGCTGTTAGCCAGAAGATGCCTTCTTTGTTCTCACATCTGATTAATCTGGGTTTGATCACTTAAATTATTTAATGTTGGAGAAAGAGACCCTATTTTAGGTAGAAGTAAGTGAGAGAATTCAGTGTGATTACAACTGAATACTATTAATTCCTATAATCTGCAACACAGGGCAGTCCAAAGAATGTTTTCACTCTGAAAAATAATAGGATTTGTTTGGTTTGGGTTTTTTCTTCCCCAAATTACCACCATTGATGAGGGAAACCATGGTTAATTAATATCAGTAAACATGATGCTAGCTTATGATGTTACTAACTCCAGTCAAATCCACCAAAAATTTACATTTTTTATATAAATTGGAAATACAAATTCTTCTACAGAAAAGAAAGTAACGGCATTTTATTTTCTTTTTTATTTTCTTTTTATTTTATTATTTAGCAGACGTTAAAATATTTGTACCAGTTATTTGCTCTATNTCTTCCCCAAATTACCACCATTGATGAGGGAAACCATGGTTAATTAATATCAGTAAACATGATGCTAGCTTATGATGTTACTAACTCCAGTCAAATCCACCAAAAATTTACATTTTTTATATAAATTGGAAATACAAATTCTTCTACAGAAAGGAAAGTAACGGCATTTTATTTTCTTTTTTATTTTCTTTTTATTTTATTATTTAGCAGACAAAATATTTGTACCAGTTATTTGCTCTATGTAATGAACTATAACCCAGTGACACTCGTCAGAACTCAGCACTAGAAGGGTTGACCTGATCACCAATGGCAAGAACAGTTTTCTGCAACTGTCAACAACCATTAGGTACAGAAAGATTCACAGCACATCTGCTGCTCCTAATGTCCTTATTGACACAAGACTCCCACCAGCCTGTATTAATCTGAAAGTCTTCTCACTCCCTGGCTATCTTCTAAATTGTTATTATGAGGATCAGATTATACTCTTTGAAATAGGAACAGGCTAGTAAAAAGCATAGGAATAAGGGAAGTCTGAGTGCAGAAGAATTAAATAAAAGCCGGTAAAGGGAATAAAACATTTTGCTTTTCCCATTTTAAAAAGTCAAAATTTTTAACTGAGGTAACAAATGCCTTTGTGAATGAGAATTCAAAGTCCAGCTCACATTCATCATAGAAGGATCAGAGGTCCAACTGGCAGCTCAGTGCATGGCACTGTCTGCTGCTTCCACCTCCACCATAATTCACAATGCTTTGTGGATCATCCCAGTGATGCTGGGTTAAGAGTGTTTTTCATTTCAGATACCTATAGTCCCATTTTTTTCTCTCTCTGCTCTCCTCTCACAAGACTCCACTTGGAATACTGCACCCAACTCTGGGGTCCTCAACTTAAGAAGGACATGAATCTGCTGATGTAAATCCAGAGGGAGGGCCACAAAGATGACCAGAGGGCTGGAGAACCTCTCATACAAAGACAGCCTGAGAGAGCTGAGACTGTTCAGCCTGGAGAAAAGAAGGCTTCGGGGAGACCTTAGAGCAGTCTTCCAGTATCTAAGAAGGGCCTACAAGAAATCTTTAGAGGGACATTTTACAAGGGCATGTATTGATAGAACAAGAAGGAATGGCTTTAAACAGAAAGAGGGTAGATTTATACTAGAAGAAGGAAGATGAAAAAGGTAAGAAAGTTTAGACAAGGGAGAACTTCTTTANGGGCCTACAAGAAATCTTTAGAGGGACATTTTACAAGGGCATGTATTGATAGAACAAGAAGGAATGGCTTTAAACAGAAAGAGGGTAGATTTATACTAGAAGAAGATGAAAAAGGTAAGAAAGTTTAGACAAGGGAGAACTTCTTTACTGTGAGGGTGGTGAGATACTGGAACAGGCTGCTCAGAGAAGTTTTGGATGCCCCATCCCTGTAAGCGTTCACAGACAGGTTGGATGGGACTTTGAGAAACCTGGTCTAGGGAATTCAGAGAGGAACATTCCTGATTTCCATAAACTACTGCAAATCTGACCTCTTTACCATATGGTTCCAGTCTACCTCAGGGCTGGTGCTATCACTGGTTATTTTGTCTTTCACTTGCATTCAGAAAATTGCCATTCAGAATCCTCAATCATAGTGGGGAAAAAATCAAATTAAAAGTTTAGACATCGTCCCCACCCCAATCCAATTTGAGGACTCCATGGTAACGTGCTGTCTTTGTCTTGAACCACAGAGAAAGAATTAAAACAAGCAAACAAACAAAATCCCCAAACAAACAACAAAAGGACTATTCATTCTGTGAATTAAGTCTGCAAATGGTAAGCACAACTCTCAGAGAAATTGCTGTTCCCAAGAGGCAGGTTTCCATAGAAGTACTAGGACTATTAGAGCCTTGCTTATTTCTGTAAGTCCTAAGCTTCTGTTTCTCTAGCCACAAAGCCAATTAGCTCCACAAATCCAGGAACTTTTCTGCACATAGAGCCAAGCTGTGCTGAGACTGTGTCCTCCTTCCCAGCCAAGGTCTCTCATGCCTTCTGTTACCAGCTATTTTTATTGTAAGTCCGCACATGCATTCGTGTTTTCTACTAAGTACCCAGCTGTTCTGTTCCAGAAAATTAATTACTGCTACCTTGTCCTCTCTGCCAGAAGCTGCCTCTTCATGTTGGAGGCTTCATATGGACGTGAGTAGTTTTGTCCATGTTTTTCATACCCAATGAAAGATAGACACGTTACTAGTATTCTGCACATATGGGGACAGCTGCTTTCTCAGTAGAACCTTAGCGAGACTGAGTACTTGGATTCTGCAGGCTACACTAAAGCCTCTACCAGCTGTAGTAGTTTAATAGACTATTGGACGGAATCACTAATATTAGAGTACTAATACCTAGTTATTCCATACATTTTACCTTCTCAGTATCGGGCAGGACAAGGATCCTCCAGGCTGGAAAGCAAAACATTAAATCCACCTGTCACTATTTAGGGTATTTAGGGTAATAGCACTGCCATCATGTTTGAAAGGAATTTAATTCCTCAGCTGCATGAGATTACCATTCCTTTCATTCAACTGTCTCAAGCTATACAGTCACCTCTGATGACTGTACTGAAGAAAATATCCAGCTTCATTTGATGAGAACTTCTTGTGCCTTTTCCTCTGTATGTAAAGCCATCCTCCAAGGCATACAGCTCTACAGGTCCCATGAGCAACTGGTTCAAGGATACACCAGCCTCATCTTCCTTAACACCTGGTGCTAACAAGAATTCTAGTGTTGTTTATTTTGGACCCTTCATTTCACAATCACTTTCAAATGGTAAATTTCTCATAACGTATTTTTTCCGTAGAGTATATTTCAGATTTCCAATAGATGATGCATTTTACATTAATACACATTTATTTATTTTGCTTCTCTCTCAAAAAGTGAAACTTGGTACTTTAACAAGACTCAAAACATTTACATTTAAAATCATATTCACTCATCAGAATTTAATGAGCTTTTCTACTCTGTGATCTATGTATTGATTCCACCAACTCCTACAGCTTTGTTCACGTTTGCATTTTCTCCCCCATTTTTCATAGTAGCAATTAAAATTGTGTAAATCAGGCTTTCTCTGAAATGGGAATACATTAAATTCTATTTTTAGTCCTATGATGAAGCAGAAGAAAGTCTTGAATACTCTGTGCTTGGCATAACAAGCTGTCCTGTGGTTTACGCCATCCTTGAGACACTCTTGTAGTGCAAATACTATTCGTGTATTTGCATAATAGCTACCAGAGTCTAGCCACAGACTTCACATATGCTGTGGGTAAAGAAAAGACACTGCTGTCTTCCATACTGGCTATGAAGGTACAGGATAGAAAGATAACTTGCTAATTTCCATATTGCAATCTGTATTGGTAAAAGCCTACATTTTTACCTAACACTGGGGTTGGAATAGAGATCAGTATTGATCACAGCACAAGACATCTCAAGAAAGCCAGATAGGATACTTCATTAGACCTCGATGGTCTAACACACCTCAGTCCTGATATCAGGGATAATAAGTGTGTTGCACGCACAAAGATGAATGCATATGGCCAGTGAAGGGCAGAATTGCACAGCTATTAATGGGAGGAGGTGCTTCTCAAAACAACCAGCCCACCTCTAGGATCATTCAACACAACAAGAGGGGCTGTTGTGCTCAAAAACCTGGGAGTTTCTGCAAAATCAGCAAGAGGAAAAAAAAAAAGAAAAAACAAAAAAAAAAAAATTTAAACCCCCCCCCCCCCCAAAAAAAATCNCAGCCCACCTCTAGGATCATTCAACACAACAAGAGGGGCTGTTGTGCTCAAAAACCTGGGAGTTTCTGCAAAATCAGCAAGAGGAAAAAAAAAAGAAAAAACAAACAAAAAACAAATTCAACCCCCTCCCACCCCCCCCCAAAAAAAGCCACAAAAAAACCAAATTGCCTGTCTCTTCAAACTGTGCTTCTGTAAAGCCCTGAAAATCTTTTAGTGATATGATATTGCCTTTTCTAGGCTTTATGTCTTAGTCACTGAGGACCTGCTCTTCTTGACTATTTCACTATTGTTAGAAGCATATCAGAAGTCTTGAATGTCAAGGATAATGGACAATTGAAAGCCAAAAGATGAAACTGGAAACTCATTTCAGCATTCCAGTGGATAATCAAAATCACAAACACAAAAAGATTATTTTGGCACTACTATTTACTCCTACACTCACCTCTGGTAACCTTTTACTTCCACTGGTGATAATTACCTGTTTTTCTTTTTCCATGTCACAATGGCTTATAACTATTAACTTTCCTTTCTCTTGCTAACATTTTTCTGTTCTGAAGGTGCCAATCATCCCTTTCTTTCAATTTTATATGGATTAACATAATTAACTTAAATTCAATTGTTCCCAGTTTGCTCTTAGCTTAAAGTGTGATGCTGCTCTGCCTTCAGAGCTCAAGAAGGCTTGCCATGTTCAAAAGACTGTGAGTTTCCGCACATTCAGAGAAGGGAAAAACCCTCAAAAAAACAAAAAAAAACCAAAACCCAACAAACCAAAAAAACCCAACAGCAACCTTTCTCTCGCCCCCAAATAAAAATCCCCAAAATCAAAATCCAAACAAACAACAAAAAACAAACAAACAAAACAAAACCAAACCAAACAACTGCCTGTGTCTTTAAACTTTGCTTCTGTAAAGCCCTGAGAATCTGTTAGTGATATGATATTGACATGGCTGGCCTTTTACTAGAGTTCTTGGTTCATTTGCTGAGAACCTTCTCTTCTTGGCTATTTCATGTTGCTAGAAGCATATCAAGATACAGTGCAGGAAATTCATGTTGCCAGAGTAATGACAACAGCTAATGCACCTCCTAAGATGGGTGAAGCAGAAAAAAAACAAACCCAAGAGCTGAAGAATTTGTCCCATGACACCGCACAATAAATACCCTAGAAAGAGTCAGCCGTGTCTCTCATTCAGGAGATACACCTCTGTACCTTATCTGGGTACAGATAGGCTGTCTCCATATACATTGTAACTGCAATGGGAACAGACAGGGAATAGATATGACATAAAGTTTAAAGTTAATCAACAGAGGAATAAATATTTAACTGTACAAGTACAGGCCAAGAGCCAGTTACCCAAGGAGTCCAGAAAATAGCAAGACTTGATGTTTTGTTTCAGGTCAATGGAACTTAGAAGGGTCTGTGGTTGCTGTAAATAGTGGCACTGATTATTATGGGACTACCTTGTCTTTCAGCAGCTTTGGGAAAATAATGTAATAAGGAAAAGATGTTAAGAAATTATGGACACAACTGTTAAACCCAGTAATGGAATTAGAGATTATTATAAATGTGTATTTAATATGAATTTGTAGTGACAGGCTGAATAGTGTTATCTGCCCATAAGGCTTGTCCTGATGTCTGTGAAGGCACAAACAGAAGTGAAGAAACAAGAAGCATTTTCACTGTAGACAAGGTTGGTGTATTCTGCATTGGGTCTGCAGAATGCCACCAAATGTTGTAGTAAGGAATGAATGGGGATACATTTTCAAAAGCACTACATTTGGCAAACTGTGTGAAAAGCTAAGTTTACACAATCAAAGCTGCCTGAAGCATAGCAGCAGATGGCATTACAGACAGATGCTATAAAAAAAATGTTATTTTCTGCAAACATACACTGCAGCACTGAAAAGCTGTTTAGATTAAAAGGTTACTCCCTCATGCACTAGTTGCTAGCTGCTTTTTTGGAAACAGAGGCACAAATTTAGAATTTCATTTTCCTTGTAAACATATAGAATAAAACCAAGTTAAACTTATGTACACAAAAGAAATATTAAGAGAGAAAAAGGAGCAATTTCATTTTGAGTTTCATCTCAGTTTCCCTCTCTCTTTTTTAACCTTAAAACATTATATTAGGAAGAAACACGCTTTCCAAAGTTTAATAGTGCTAGCTTATGCCTTCCTTGAAGACTGCCAAGTATGTGAACATAAAGAGATTTGAACTTTAATGTTGCAGAGTATTTTTCATCCTATGTAACAATCCCATCTGCCACAGAACTTTATTTACATGTAGAGCTGTTCATTGTTTCTCTCCTGAAACAAATCTTGCAATTAAAATGTTTTTTCCACAGAATGAAACTCAGAATACCCTCAACATGAAGTACAATATTTCTTTTTTAAAAGTTGAAACACAATGCCATACCAGGCACATGTAATTATGTTAATGCAGTGTGTATTTCAAGTTTATTATTAATATACCACATACAAAACTGTATACTTTTTGCACTGAAAATGAAGTTGAAACAAATTTATTGTCAAAACTTTCTTAATGAAATCTCTGTGAAATACTCTTTATTTAACAACCTCCATTTTCAAATGGAATGTGGTTACATAGTGTTGTCTGCTGAACAAGATGAATACTTCATTGTAGTAATGTCATGGTTATTTTTCACAGCCTTATTTAAAAACATCTACTTTTCTCCTCATTCCCTCTTTTCTCCCCCAAATAATCCTCCAAGCAAACCCCACATAAAACCAAGAAGAGAATGCAAAGAGAAATTGAATTAACATTAACCTATGCTACTATCCAGCCTCTGTTCAGGCAGCAGATGATTTTTAAAGGTAGTTCTTCCCATTATAGAATCATGGAATCACAGAATAGTTAGGGTTGGAAAGTACCTTAAGATCATCTAGTTCCAACCCCCATGCCATAAGCAGGGACACCTCACACTAAACCATGCCATGCAAGGCTTCATCCAACCTGGCCTTGAACACTTAGATACATTCATGACTTCCAGAAGACTTCCAGAAGAAATCACTGATGTTTTTTAATGAATATGACTCTAAGTACATCTATAACTGGAGAGTACAGTTTCATAGAGGAAACACATAGAAACCTGGATCTCTCACTTTTGGGGTCTTGAGAAAGCAAGCTTTCCATTTTTGCTAACTGTTACTCTGTTTAAGCAATCAGTTACTGGCTACCAGTTGATCAATGACAAAAAGCCATCATGCACATTCTAGTTTGTTTTCAACCTTATCATTTTAAAACAGAATGTTGAAATTACAATGCCAGCTTCTTTCGGTGGGTTGTTGATTTTAACACAAGCTGATGTAGTACAGTTGAGTTTTCCTTGAAGTAGCTAGACAATTTAATTATAAAATGTATTAATTGTAATTTCACAGTAAGTAGAACAGATAAAGTAAAAATTTCAAGCAAGCTTAATACACTGTTCAGAAAGACAGAAAATATGATCTTAAGGTCCTTTCCAACCCTAACTGTTCTATGATTCTATGAAAATAATGGTGCTTCTCATTATTAAAAGGCATCACCATTTAGTGAATTAAGCTTTTTGTTGCAGCAGGAAAAACATCTACTATTTCAGTAGATGTATATTTTAGTATTTTTTCTTATAAATACCACTGCAAAAAGGAAATTTATGGAAGTTTCAAAATATGTGGGGAGTTTTAAGTGGTCATTCCATCAGTCAGTGTCTCTTACTCTGTTAGAAATTGACAGGAGATAAACTGGTCTGAAGTCTTTCAAGGGTAAACCTCATTAAGCAGTGGTCAAGAGGAATCAATTCCAGTACAATTAAGCAGACAAATGTATG
This sequence comes from Agapornis roseicollis, assembly GCA_002631895.1. Classification (NCBI taxonomy): domain Eukaryota; kingdom Metazoa; phylum Chordata; class Aves; order Psittaciformes; family Psittacidae; genus Agapornis; species Agapornis roseicollis. Next base: position 7,897 of record NDXB01007384.1, on the reverse strand, counting down.
AGAACTACTCATTCTGGTAGAGAAGCAAGCCTTGTGGTTATTATGTAAAAGATGATTTGGAAATATAAAAGACATTTTTAGACCAAGTGGCTTATGCATTTCAAAAGTACAATTCTTGAGCTATGAATTAAATGATGAACAACCACAAATTCAATGTTAAAATATCAATACACATTTTTGTTAATTTACCTTAAGATACATAACAGCATATCAGAAGCAGGCATTTGAAGGTACATATTTTAGCAAACTCTATGGCAGATGTTGGGTTTTCATGAACCAAGCATATGGCTTACTTTTAAAATAAAGCAGGTGTGCCTCATGCACAGACTAATTATACTGCAAAGCAAAACCAGCATGTTCCTCTACACAGAATTACCAAAGCCATCATCCTTGAACTAGATCTGGGTATTTAATAGTGTTCATTACTTGGGAACTGTTCCCAGAGCAGTCTATTAAGGCCGTTTCGAAACCACCTTGTCCTAGTTTGAGAAGGAAAATTAACACATGTCCAAACAAGATCAGTAACAACTTTTTGTGTTCCTAGAAGACAAGTGAAATGAACACACTTGAATTTTCTCACGTATGACACGAGAACGCAATACAAATAGAAAAAAGTGAACAAATAAGAAAGCATCTTCATTGTCCATGAGCTGTTATATAATAAACAGTTCCTTCTTTTGGTTCTATCAAATAGAGAACCTCAGCATAACCAGTCTGCCACTCACTCTGTCAGTGTGAGGATTAGAAAGAACAGTAGGTAAAAATGTGTATCTTTATGAATAAAAGTGATTAAGTCACTTCATCAGTTATTGTAACACAGTTTACTTGCTTTCAAGGGACATCTCTATGAGCAATCCCAATTGAAGTGCAAAATAACACCTTTCAGTTTCTAAGGCAAACATCTACACAAGTGCTCACTCACAAAGTATCCATGCCTTGATGCGCTCAAGCTTCCTTTCTAGATCATGACTCATGCAGGGCAGGAGCAAGTGTTCAGAGCAATATGGTAAGAACTACTCATATGTTGGAAGGCACACTCATAAAATGTTATGCAAAACATAGAGTTTTACTATCAACAGTTATGGCAGAGATATGGGACATCTTTTCTACCATACAAAATATATTATATAAATACATATATGTGAACCTGGACATCTGGTGCTGATTAAGTCTCTCTTGTCCTACTTCGACTACACCTCTGTCTAAAAGGATACAGATCTCCTTTAAGATCTGCCATGGTTTCAGCTGGAACAGTTTTGGGTTGTTTTGGGTTTTTTTCTCCTTTTTAGTAGCTGGTGCAGTGTTGTGTTTCAGCTTTAGTCTGAGAACAATGCTGATAACACACCAATGTTTCACTTGCTAAGTAATGCTCACCCTGATCAAGGGTTCTTTAGTCTCTCAAGCTCTGCCAGTGAGGAGGGACATCGCAAGCGAGCAGAGAGGATGCCTGACCCAAACTAGTCAAAGAAGCATTTCATACCACAGTATGTCATGGTGCTGAGTTATCAGCTGTGCTTAAACCACAACAGGATCCATAGCTTATCTGAAGCCCTATGGATGCCTCAGATGTCCCAAGGCATCTCAGATAGTACTAGACACTCACGCATAAGCATCTGAATGGTTTGCAAGGTAAAAATCTCAAGAGCAACCTAAGAATGGTTTCTTGCAGGATCATCTTCTCACCAGCTGGTTCATACTTTCAAGTGTATCAGTGTTTCTTGGCCAGAAGAAAAAAAATAAGAAATAAAAAAAAGAGGGCAATGATGATGATTTCTATTTCTAAACCCTTTGTGAACTCAGTTCCTAGTGTAGACTGGAGGAGTTTCAGCTCAACTCTTTCCAAATCACACACAGCTGTAACTGTGCCAAAGGACTGCCATCCTGCACCCAAGTATCGTCAGAAAATAGAATCACCCTAAGTGGACTTACTTTCTTTTAAGCCAAAAGTGCAGTATATCCCATATTATGATGCTTATTTAAACCACAAACCAGCAATGACAGCTTCCAGGAGAAGCCAAGTCAAATAACAGAACCTTGAATCACAGAACAAAAATTACAAGAGATTGAAAGTGTAACTGAAGATTCCATAATATTTAAATGGATCTCTAGAAACAGAAACAAAACAGTACACATAGTAATGTTTGAAGTAGCACAAAGAAAACTGCATTGAAGTAACTGCTTCAGAATTTACTCAGAAAACCTTGCTCTTTGCAGAATTACTGCTTGCTGATAGGACAGCTCTTGTGCTGTATCTTCTAGATTCAGCTGTTAAAGAGAGTATGAATTTAGTCAGGAATTTTAATCGATGGTAAGTAAAAGTGTGAATAAATTATAGCCTTGAGCTCACAAAACAGGATAGTAATTTTTCAGGTAAAGACCCTACAATGTAATAAAATCTTTTTTTTTTGTTTAACTCGAATAAGGTTTTAAGTTGCATTTATATAAAATATTTGCTATAGAGATAATTGTAACATCTATACCCCAATAAGCCAAGCTGTTAGAAAACTGATGGATTGTGTTTACTGTAGGAGTAATTTTCCAGGTTGCATTTGCACTGTATCCTTCCTGAAACAGTGAATTATGAAAGCATTTAGCTCGATATTTTGAAATTCATTTGTTCATGCCAAGTGGCACTGTGAATACAGATAATATTAATCAAGTATCTATTCAAGCGGCAGCCTGTCAAGGCAGATAGAGTTCATCACCATATTTTTTTGCTGAATGTGCATACATACTCTTATTATTTCATCAGAGCTGTCAAATTACGTCAGCTTTAAAATTTTGAGTATTTTCTGGCTTCAAGCTGCCAGCATCAGAGCTTTCTTTGTCCTTCATGCTGTTTTGTCAATTTTATTACATCATCTGCTTCAGATTTTTTTGGTATCAGTAGGAAGAGATTGTCATCTCTTTATTTCCTTTTTTAAATGTCTCATTCAAAAGAGAAAAGGAAAGTACACAGAGAAATAATTGTGACTGTTGATTACTTCTTAATTTGCTCTAGAAATATGATGTTTGCTTAAGCTTTGTCTGAGAAAAAAGAGAAAATAAATATTTGCTTATAGTAGCATAATTACCTCATTCAATTTCCTTGTCAATAGGCCAACCTCTTATCTGAAAACCTGTTTGGAAGGTTCACTTATATAAAGACTGTAAGCCAATTCCATATTAGACTTTACTGTCAGTGCTAGGAGAAAGATATCTTCTTGCCTGTTAATTGAAATGATCACTTCAAATTTTGGATATTTGTTCTCTGAAAGCAGGGTGTGTACAATAGTAATCACAGTGACCAGAGACTTTGGCAAGCAGTTCAACAACAAAGTAAGTCATTTGTAATAAAATCCTGGTCCATCTCTTATTTACCCATGTTGTAAGGCAGGTGCCCTATACTAAACAGTCTGAAGGTAGCTGCTTCAAAACATGGACAAGGGGTCATTTTTCTTTCTGATATTGAGCTGTCAGAAAATACAGCAACAATCATCTCTGACTGGAGATTGGACCTGACGTAGCCTGACCCTTCACACTGTAAATTTAAGAAGCAGCCATAAAAAACTACACATGTAACCTGGCAGAGCAAACTCAGTGCAGCAGCAAAATGCTGAGTACTTAGAATGCTGGTACCAGTGGGAACTTGCTGAGCGTAAGTGTTCCCTCTCAAAGCTTTAGCAGAAAGAATATTTTAATAGGTTGCAAATATTCAACCCAAATAAGGCAGCAAGAATCATTCTAGAAGATACAAAAAGCTCAAAGAAACTGATCTTAACAAAACCAAAGATGTTGGAAAAATTGATTTTTTTGTAAGTTATTTCTTAGGGGGCATCCTCTATTAATAGCCACACACGATATTCTATTAGATCAGTCACTTGCCCAATCTCACTCAAATTATACTCCATATTTCTGCCTACAAACTATTATTAACTGTTTCGTGTTCCTTTCATTTTTTTTCCTTTCTTGAAACTTGGCCTTTTAGTCAAAGTATTCATGAGTGTGAACACATCCTATTTCACTGTGAAATATGGGTTTATTTTTGGTTGCAGTTGTTTTAAAAGACTCATCTCTGATGTCTGTGCTTGGGCAAGAAATTCAACCTGAATGTAGACAGCAGAAAACAAAAACTAAAAATAAGAAAGGGAAAGAAGCCCTCCTGTGGGTGAGGGGAGGACCCCACGGGGCTGACATGGGGTCCTAGGCCATGGGCAGGTTGGGACATTGTTAGATTAATATTTGGACTCAATGATCTTAAAGGTCTTTTCCAACCTACATAATTCTATGATTCTGTAAACTGGACAAGTGCAGTAGTGACCCCATGTGAACTGGTTTTGGAGCCAAACAACCCATGCAACACACCACCTCTCCTGTCCCAAGCAACCACCACAATGGGTGGACCCCAATTCATGGACTAAATGAAATCAATGAATATTATAAGGATATTTTATGGACATTTTACAGTCATTTTACAGGGAGACCCATAGACCAAAGGAATGTTATATATGCATCTCAAAGGATGTGAGGGGTGTATTGGATAGCAAGAACGCATTGGATAGTGGTGTTCCTAATCATAATGTAAATGGTATTGGATAAGAGATGAAGATACTGCTGGGCTTGGAGGGTATGGAGTTAATTTTCTCCATGACTTCCTGTATGTTGCTATGCTGTACATTAGTGAATGATAGCATACTGTGTTTCAGCTATTGCTGAGCAGTGCTCACACAGCATCAAAGCCTTTTCTTTTTTCCCCTCTGGCCCCAGCATGAGCAGGCTGAGGAGGGGACACTGCCAGAACAGCTGACCCGAACTGACTAAAGGAATATCGCATACTATATGACATCATGCTTAGCAAAAAATTTTTTGGTAAAGGAGGAAACAGGTCATGGTTGGAGCTATGTGACTTGCCTTCCCAAGTAATCATTATGTATACAGAAGCCCTGATTTCCAAGAAGCAACTAAACATCTGCCTGCCAATGGGAAATAGAAAATAAGTTCTTTATTTTGCTTTGTTGTGCATTCAGCCTTGTTTCGCATTTTAAACTCTCTTGATCTTGAACCACAAGTGGTTCCCACGTTTGCCCTTTTGATTCTTTCCCACATCCACTGGAAGAGTGAAACAAGGGCCTTGGCAGAGGCTCGGCTGCCAGATGGGGTCGACCCACCACCACACTCATAAATCAAAGGTTTTTTAAATACAGCAAAACAAATAAAATCTCTTATCTTCATTGCATTTTCTGCAATGCAAGAATGACCATGAACTGGGGAAAAAAGGACCTAAGATACCTCTTCTCATGTGTGGTGTTGAAGGTGCAGTGTACTGAAGGAACATTGTCAACACTGCGTATGACATGGAACTGCATTAGATAACAAAAAACAGACTCTGTAATACCATATGTAAGTGTTCAAAACCCATTCAAGTCAGCACAATTCCATCAGGTCACAACTACACATGATATCCTCTGGATAAACCACTGTTTGAGTAACCTTGCAAAGCAGTACTTTGTAATTCGGGACAAAAAGTAATCACCCTGAAGAATGCAAGCTGCTCGAGCATCTATGGGAAAGCACAGAAGGATGGCTTCCCCATCTGTGGGGACTGCTGCCCTTCAGAGGTGAACGCACAGAACACATCACAAGGTACCGAGGGGTGCCTGGAGAGGGGTGCTCTGCCTTCTGTTCTGGAAAGCAGGGGCAGAAGGAGAAACACATGCAGCCTGTCCATGAAAGGTCCAGCTGCGAAATATTTTCTCTCCCTAGGTTTCTTCTTCCTACCTCAGGTTTCTTTTTTTCTCCAGCCAAGATTAGACTTTCTCTTTTCTCCTTCCAGACAAATCACTGCTATCCTAGACCTGGCAATCATTTCCTAAGAACTTAGTTTAGTTTAGTAAGTAATTACATTCAAAAAGAAAAATGTCACCAATCAAAAAATCACACAGATTAACAGAGGGATTTTCAGTCAGCTCTTCTCCCTCCAACTGTTTCCCATTGGCGCAGGGACTGCACTGGCAAGATGCCCTTGCTGTGGTATCATCTCTCCACAGACATTTCTCAAGAGCATCAGAAGCATAGCAGTGGAGCTGCAGTGAGAGTAAACCTACCCCACTCTTCCATTCTTTGCATGGGCTAATATGTCAAAAATAAAGAGCAAAATTTTGCTTTCAGTTGCACTTTTCCATTGAACAGGCAAATTAGACAACTGAACCTGCATGAGGAAAACCGTTTGTTGCTGAAGACCAAGTTTTAGGCCATGTAAAGCAGAAAATGCAGGATCAGGGTAAGGAGAAAGCTTGGTAGGGAATTTGTCAGAGATGAGAACAAGGCAATTACTAGCAAGGAAAAGTTGGGTACAGAACACAGGAGACCAAAGCTATCCATAGTGTCACCTCATAGGTGTATGTTACTAAACTTTCTGTTCAAAAGCATTGCAAAAGACAAAACACAAACTAATGAGACATTGGAAAATGTATCTTCTAAACACTGATGTTCAAAAATAGTTCAACTCTGAAGTTAACTAGTTTGGGTTACAATGCTGAGAAGCAGCATAAAACCCTGAAGGTGATGAAGAACTAAGAAGTCTAAGAGCTGGCTTGGGGGAAACAGTTGCAAGCAAAAAGTGTACAACGCTGCTCAGGTATGTTTCTCAGTCAGAAAAAGACTTTGAAGCCAAGCTGGTTTTTTTTCTGGTTTTTCTGATTTTTCCATTTCATTTGTGTATCTGGGCGCTGACCCTCTTTTCTCAGAATAAACCCACCTGTTGAGCTGGCCACTCGTAAGCACATCATAAGAAGACACATTAAAGTACCTTGTAATCCACTGGCTAAAATCTGCTGGTCTGGTTCCCACAAGGCTTGCCTCATGTTGTGATCAGGCACAGCTCTCATCTTACATAGCTGCTTTTCTATACTGATGTTACTGAAACTGGAAAATAGGACAAAGGTTCCACAAGTGAAACGTGTCTTAGAACAGTAATAATTTTACTAACATTCCAACCCTTAAGCAGTCCACACAGCTTTATTGAGTTCATATCAATCAGAATGAACGGCTTTTACTTACTGCTGTTAAAAATTATATTGGTTAATTCTCATAGAATCAAAGAATCACAGAATACTTAGGGTTGGAAAGGACCATAAGATCATACAGTTCCAACCCCCCTGCAGGGACACCTCACATTAAACCATGCCACACAAGGCTTCATCCAGCCTGGCCTTGAACACTGTCAGGGATGGAGCATTCACAGCTTTCCTGCGCAACCCATTCCAGCATCTCACCACCCTAACAGGAAAGAATTTCTTCCTTAGATACAATCTAAACCTCCCCCGTTTAAGTTTGAACCCATTACCCCTTGTCCTGTCATTACAGTCCCTAATGAAGAGCCCCTCCACAGCATTCCTATAGGCCCCCTTCAGATACTGGAAGGCTGCTAAGAGGTCTCCATGCAGCCTTCTCCTCTCCAGGCTGAACAGCCCCAACCAGCCTGTCT